>BQNB010012066.1:0-65317 GCA_026074375.1 Tanacetum coccineum
GTCAGTCAAAATTTATGATATGGGTGATATTAGAACAATATTTGAAAGTTCGTTGGTGTAGGTAGGACGAAATTTAGTTAGTTGGTGATGTCGGGACATTTTTGAAAGTTCATGGGTATTTTTCAACTTTTACCCTTTAAACAAATAGTACACATCAAGTTTTTGGCGCCGTTGTCGGGGAGCTAAAATTAGTTGTAATTTGAAATTTTGTATATATTTTGTTTTTCTTTCAGCATTTTTCGTCTTCTTGTTAATTTAGTTTTCCATTTTGAGTATATTCTACTGGTTTTCTTGTTAATTTTTAGACATGGGAGATGATGTTGATATCAACACGCTCACCATGGAGCAATATCTGCTTTGATTCAAGATAACATTAGACCAGGCATAGTGAAACCCGAGATCGGGGATGACTCGAATTCGAGATCAATGGAAACTTTATGAGGGAATTAAGACGCAAACTTTTCAAAGGGACTAATGATGAAGATTCCCACGAACATGTGCAAAGGGTATTAGAGATCGTAGATCTCTTTCACTTCCCTGGCGTCACTCACGATGCCGTTATGCTTAAAGTGTTTCCTATTACACTCACAGGGCCAGCCTTGAGATGGAAAAACAGGATTTCAGTAGGGTCGATTACTACATGGGATCTTCTTGAGAAAGCATTTATTTGGAGATATTGTCCATCTTTCAAAACTGCTAAGAAATTAGAAATAATCCGCAATTTCAAACAAGAGATGGACGAGACATTGTATCATGCTTGGGAAAGATATAGTGATCTTTTATATAGATGTCCGCAGCATGATCTGAACAGCCAACAGAAGGTTCATATCTTCTACACTGGATTAGACATCCCTATCCGCATAATGCTCGGCTCTAAAAGGTTATTCCTCTGATGACATCAGCTCAAGCCCTTAAATCAATACAAGTCATGGCAAACCATTCACATAATTGGTATGATGGAGAAACCACTAAGGAAAGCATCAACGATAGCTTGGATAACGTTGATACAAAGAAACTCAAAGAAAATATTCATGCCATTCAAGTAAGTTGCAAGATTTGTGAAGAGGCGCATCTAACCAAAAGGTGTCCTCTCAAAAAAGAGGATAAGACAGTTGAGCAGAGCAAATATATAGGATCCTTGAAAGAAACCATCATCAAATACTGTGACGAATCAATTAAAAAGCAAGCCGCGAATGATGAATGGATTAGGAAATTCATTGAAAACACATACTTGAACTTAAAGGCACTTGACACTACCACAAAGAACCTGCAGGTAAAAGCTGATCAGTTAACCCAAATGGTCCTCACTAATGTAGGGGAAAGGGACAAGGCAAAAACAAATATGGGTAAAAAAGACATGAAAGAGCCGGTTCCTCAAGACTTGCCTGTTGTTCAACCTTGTGTACCACCTTCGCTATTTCTAGGACATCTGAAGAAACAAAAGGATAACCCTTACGAAACTCGCGAAATTGTTTGTATGATTGGAAGTACTGAGAAAATTAACAAAAAGAAAGCTTAGGAGGATGAAGATGTCACACCCCCAAAATCGGACAACAGCAGAACGGTAACATTCGGGTGTGATGTGTCATTGTGTAGGTGTTATTTTATGTATCAAGTTTTACTATTTATATTTTGCCGACTTAACCTAAAAACAACACTTTAACGGGCAGTGTACCCGGTCAAGATGTAGCTTCATTGGTAAGTAGGGTGTCGATCACTAAGAGCGAGAGCGTTAATATCTAATTTATCATTATTTTAGTTATCTAATTTATGCAAATCCTAAGCTAATGATAAGGGGGTTCAACCTGAGAGACTGACACGAGTTTAGGTGTCTAAGCTAAGGTTTTAATGACAAGTAAAGCAATAAACACACACAAGAAGATTAACAAACGATAGAGAAGCGGTCAAATACTAATATAAGGAAACATATCAACCATGAATAATCAGATAAAACGCAAGTTTGTTTATTAGTGCAATGATAATCTTATCTCGAAGCGGCATATCATTCTTAAGACTTAGGCGGTACTTCATCCTAAGACCTAGACACGAACAATCCTATCACAATTAATGTGCCCGTATAAAGCATCCTATAGTTTAATTATAATCTACCATAGGTGATTAATAATGGGATCTTATTAAACCTAGCCCATTAGGACTTTACCCACTTACATGCAAATATGGAGAGCCATCCCGGACTCTTAGCCTACGCCCACACAATACCGAAGTTGCAGCATATTAAATATGTAAGACTAGACCCAGTTGAATGATAGGTCACATACAAGCACGTAAACAAGTATAAAATGGTTAACATAATCAAACAATCAACGATAAATTAAGACAATCGAGATAAACAAACCAAACATTAAATCTTCATAAACATGGCTGATACCTAAAGGTATCAGCTCATAGTCATTGTAAAAATACACACGGTTTGATATATGAACGATTAAAATAAAGAAACCTCAATCG
The DNA here is from genome assembly GCA_026074375.1 of Tanacetum coccineum. Lineage (NCBI taxonomy): Eukaryota > Viridiplantae > Streptophyta > Magnoliopsida > Asterales > Asteraceae > Tanacetum > Tanacetum coccineum. The sequence goes on from BQNB010012066.1 coordinate 2,470, forward strand.
AATGCGTATTCGGTTGTGTGAAGATTACAAGAGTTTTCCTATGATCTTGAGGCTCATTTATGACCTTCTTGGCTCTTCTATACGTCTAAGAGTCGACTTGGTGGTTTAGGGATTATCTTGCACACCTAAAATCGAGTTTAGGGTCTTGTATTTATAGCGTCTGGAAACTGGTCAATACGTCGTATTCAATGCAGTCAATACGACGTATTGATAGGGTTTCCTTGTTTATTAGTTGAATGTAGACCAATTATCATTAATGACCATACATTGTCATTAATTCTGCATTTATCTTCCATCAATCATCATTAAATGCCATTCAACTTTCCATATGGGGTATTTCATGGAGTAATGACCACGATTTTCATTAATTGCAAGATCTTTGACTACTGACCGTGGTTATCTATGAAGTGTCGGCACGGATACGCCATATCTTTTTTGCTGGATACGGCGTATTGAGGTAAAACCTGTTAGTTCTTCTTCGATGACCAAAGTATTATATACGGCGTATCATTGATGTGGATACGACATATTCTTCAAAGTCAAGAAATAGTCTTTTAGTTCATCAAGTCTTGGATACGGCATATGCTTCTAGAATGATACGACGTATAGGATGTCAGCATCAGTAGACTTTTCTTGAACTCTTTGTTTATGCTCCAAAATGTGTGCCTTTTATACAAACTTCACAAAGTACCCCATAATTACTGTAAATAATAAATATAAGCAATTAAGTACTAATTCTTGCAATAATTATATAAAAGTGGGTAAAATAGATGGGATAAATGATAGTAAAATATGACGTTATTTGATGATATGAAATATCCCCTCACTTGAATCCTACTTGTCCTCAAGTAGACTCTAGAAAAGTTTGTGAAAATGTATCCCAACCGAGGTTAAGGATTTTTCCGTTTAAGCACTTTTTCTTGTTCAGACCACCTGTACAAAACCAAGCTCCTCACGAAATAGGGAAATGAAATCACTCAGATCACTCAACTAATCTAGGGTGTATCATTTAGTAGTACGCTCAATTGCTCAGTCGTGATTAGCTTCGTATCATAGGCTTGGCAAGGATACACATCTCCACCTCTAAAGCTAAGGAGTAACAAGTCAAAAGGTAAATTGGGTATTTATTCAAAGGCTCGGGCTTTAATCATTCTTATAAGGATAAAGAACGATATAGGGTGTGGAGCTTCTGACTTTCACTAAAGGTCGTCATCAAACAAGGCAGCTGAGACATGCATACATGGTTGTAACGACGGAATAGACATCTACGTTCATACACATCCTCATTCGAGTAGATCCTAAGGTTAGTTTCAGGAAAAAGGAAGTAAAATGGTTGTTAAATAAAATAAACAAAACAAATAGACTAAAGCCAACAAATAAGGTGCGGTTGCTAGTAACTTTTCTCGACCGTTCCATGACAAAGACTCAAACATATAAACAAACTCCTCGATCATAGATATGACAAAGACAACCTAAGTTGGCGTTCCCATAACGGTCAACTTCCCTTACATCCCGAACTTTACATACTTTTACAAAATAAGTGGTGATATCGACCACTTTCTACAATACTTTACATCGTTGATTTTTGTGCGTATCAACGAATAATCGATCCTTTCAAATAATTTCATCGGTGTAAGCTCTATGAACCGACTATCTTTTTCATCATTCATATATTTTTTTTTCATTTTTTTCAATAATACATCATAAATCTCGACGTAATTTCACCTTCTTCATAATCATCGTTTGTCCGGCTAATTTTCTCCTGAACTTTTCTTCTTTCGGACATAATACATAATTGTGAAAGTAGCAAAAACACACGAGCTACAAACATTCCTATTGCATTGTGTAGTTTTCCCGACCATTACATAGATAGAGAAATTTTCATTTTGACTCAGGAACTACAAAACTTTACACGAAAGCGACTAACAACATTTGATCAAATAGGCTTTAATCTACACGGTAGGCTAAGGTGTAAAGGTGAAACAGAACAATTTTTTAATTGGTGTGGAAAAAGAAAGGAATGGCTCAGCAGGTTGTTCTAGGGGTATCATACTCTAAAAATGAGAGTAAGCAAAAGGGTTACACGGGGGTTAACTAACCAGTATAGTTAGTTAAAATTACGACATGTAGGCTTTTTGGTTTAATCCTAGAAATTTACCAGTCAAGCATGTTACTCCATCTAAATCCATAGTACTCATCATTGGGGTCTCGAGTGATATACCAGGCCAAGTTCTAAAGTCCACTACATCACCGGCACACTCATATTTTTGTGGAATTTTAGTAAGCAATTGGAAACGAGAAGGCTTAATTCTCACAAATAGACAATAAGGGTAATAGTGCGCTAGGTAATGTAACTAGTGATTTTTCACAAAAAGTATGCTTGAAATTTTTTAAAATTTTGACATTTTTTAGGCATTTTTAGCATTTTATTTGTGAAAATGAGGACAAGTACGTTCTAATTCTCCATCCCCCCACTTAAATTATACAACGTCCTCGTTGTATAAATAAAACAATTAAATAATATGGGAAAAATAATTAGAACGAGGAAACTCTCCTGATTGTTTGCTCCAGATGGTTCTCCATGTTGAGTTCTTGAGCAAAAATGTGTTGAATAGCTGTCTTGAGATTTCAAGACTCCAACACTTTGAGATTTCCAGATTTATAAATACTCCACCAACGTTGTCGTTTCATTCAAAAGGTTCTTGTATTAAGCATAAGAAAACAAGTGCAACTCCATCTCCGGTGTATTTGCAATGGTTAATATACATGAAACAAAATATAAATAGTGTACAGGGAGTCAATACTTCGTATTCATACCCCAGGATACGCCGTATTGATACCTGTATACGCTGTATTCATTTAATGAATACGTCGTATAGACTGTGCTGAAAATAAAGATTAGATAACGTCCAAAAGGTCAATACGCCGTATCCATGGGTTTGGATACGCTGCATGGACAATCTGGGAAGACAGACTCGATAATAGAAAGATAAATTCATTCCGGGTTATCTCCCGGCAAGCACTTTTGTTTACAGAAAAGTCTTTAAGTTAGACTCGCCCCAATTTAATCCCATCCTTATAAAACAACTTGGGGTCGAACGGGATGCCAAATGGCACATATAAATTCTTAATTAGATTTACAAGTATCCCTTTACAAAGAAAATTCCAAGTCATGACATTAGTGCCTAATTCTTTGACAAAAGTTTTATTTTTGAAAAGCTTATTGGATGTATCATGACTTGTTTTAAAAAGCTTATTTGACCATTGAGAATCGATTTTTATTACATTGGGTAATGGCTCGATAGATAAATCCCCCGAATAGTGTTCAATATCGATTTTATCCTCATCATTGTCCTTATCTGATTTTGAATCATCAGGATAAATTACGTTAAAAGGAAATAAATCATTCAAGTATAAAACGTTTTGTTCCTCTTCCTTACATTTGGACAATGATGATTCATCTTTCAAATTGAATTCATCGATATGTTGAGGACTTACAGTAGGTTCAGTTAAGAAATCTGATTTAGACGTTAGAGCATCATTGTAAACAATGGCTGGAAATTCTTTCTCAAAATCTTTAAAGAAGTCTAAATCATCAAAATAACTAACCGTAGGCTCGGGTGTTGGAAACGAAGGCATATTAACTTTATCATTATCATTTTCCGAATCCATTTTTAAATCGTTGACAGAAATTATTTTATAAGAAAATGAATTTTCGTCATAAATTACCGTGTAATCTTCATCATCGGATTCATCAAACGATATTCTAAAGTCAATTTTATTGTCGTTAAGAGGACTTACCGTGGTTTCATAGGAGGGCGTCACTTCAGATGTAAACGCATCATTGAAGACTATAGCTGGGAATTCAGTTTCATCAGATCTGAGGTCGTGAACGTCTTCATAATCCTAGATCTTACCATACGTAGCAGTCTCCCAGTTATACACCTCACCACGCCTATGAGCTTTCTCTTCCTCAAGCCTGATATACTCTTCCATAGTTATGTTGGGGTCGTCCATTTTAACTTGTAATAAAATCACTACGAAAAAAAACTGTCAAATAGCTTAATACGCCGTATTCAGTGAACTGAATACGCTGTATTTGTGATGGAGTCGAATACGCTGCATTGGTTTGAAAATATTTATACGCCGTATCCAATAAATTGAATACGCCTTATTGAGTATTCGACTCAGAGAATTACAGCGAGCTGTAATACTGCAAACACACAATATGCAAAAATATACAATGCAGAAAATTAAACGCACAAAACAAACATGCAAATATGCAAATTAATCTAAACTAAAATACTAACAAATAAGAATTAAACAACTTCACTCCCCGGCAACGGTGCCAAAAACTTGATGTGTCGTTGTGTAGGTGTTATTTTATGTATCAAGTTTTACTATTTATATTTTGCCGACTTAACCTAAAAACAACACTTTAACGGGCAGTGTACCCGGTCAAGATGTAGCTTCGTTGGTAAGTAGGGTGTCGATCACTAAGAGCGAGAGCGTTAATATCTAATTTATCAGTATTTTAGTTATCTAATTTATGCAAATCCTAAGATAATGATAAGGGGGTTTAGCCTGAGAGACTGACACGAGTTTAGGTGTCTAAGCTAAGGTTTTGATGACAAATAAAGCAATAAACACACACAAGAAGATTAACAAACGATAGAGAAGCGGTCAAATACTAATATAAGGAAAACATATCAATCATGAATAATCCGATAAAATGCAGGTTTGTTTATTAGTGCAATGATAATCTTATCTCGAAGCGGCATATCATTCTTAAGACTTATGCGGTACTTCATCCCAAGATCTAGACACGAACAATCCTGTCACAATTAACGTGGCCGCATAAAGCATCCTATAGTTTAATTATAATATACTATAGGTGATTAATAATGGGATCTTATTAAACCCTAGCCCATTGGGACTTTACCCACTTATATGCAAATATGGAGAGCCATCTCAGACTCTTAGCCTACGCCCACACAACACCGAAGTTGCAGCGCATTAAATATGTAGGACTAGACCCAGTTGAATGATAGGTCACATACAAGCACGTAAAAAAGTATAAAATGGTAAACATAATCAAACAATCAATAATAAATTAAGACAATCGAGATAAACAAATTAAATATTAAATCTTCATAAACATGGCTGATACCTAAAGGTATCAGCCCATAGTCATTGTGATTGTTAATTTTTTTTGATTAGATAAATATATATAATATATAATAAAATATAAAATATATATAAGTCTAAAAATCAACAAGATCAATAAAACCAGGAGCAGTATAGACTATTCCCGGGTCGTTAATTCCCCAATGAGGCTGTGCTGGAAAATCGATACAGTCGGAAGATTTGAGTTTGAAGGAGAGAATTGATTTGAGAGTGTGGAAAGGTAGATTAGACAATAACAAACAAAAACGTTTAAGAAAAACCTAAAAATTATGAAATTAAGCTAGAAAACGAGAGCACGAATCCCGAACAAAGGGGGAAAAACCTAAAATCTTTAAAATTAACCCTACGAAGAAATTTTCACTTCTAAACTACTCTAGGAGACAAATAACGAAGAATGAAAAAGACTAGACCGAAAACGGAGGTCGTTTGACCCAAAAACGAGTCAAGACAAAAAACCGCACCCGGACCCGTTCTTTAAAAAGCAAAAAGTTATAAAAATGACCCTACGAAAATTTTTATATTTTTCCTACAAACTATAAGACTAAAGAAAATTTTCTAAAAAAGAAAAATATTTTTTTGATAATTTTTGTATTTTTTATGAATTTTTTAAACTTTTAACGAAATTAAATTATAAAAAATACTAAACGACTTTGAAAAATTCTGAAAATTTTACTAAAAATACTTCATACTATGACTAACCTACGAAAAATAAGAAACAAAAAATTTGCTTATTAATAAGCCCGAAATAAGCTGTTAACAGCTTATAGGCTTTAAAGCCAAAAATGTATATAAATACCAAAGCCCTTGGGACTATAACGAAAAAGTCCCAAGGGCGCAGCGGTATGTGTGTTGTGTAAAGAGAGGTGTACGAGGGTTGAGACCCGGGTTCGAGTCTTGCTCACCCGGGTAACCCCTTGTCTCCTTTCTTTTTTTTTCGAAAAACTTTGTGAACCAAAGTTGTTAAGCTTATGGAGCTTAACAACTTTCACAACTACAACTTTTTCTAAAAGCTAATAAATAAGCTAAAAATTAGCTTTTAAAAACGACAGCAACTTAAAGTGGGCTTAATGGCTTAAAATTGCTAAGTCTTTTTGGACATTTTGCACCAATAAGCTAAGACTTAGGCTAAATAAGCTAAGGGAGGGACTAAACTAACCTAAATAAGCACTAAAGGTCTAAATGCTAAAACTAAATAAGCTTAAAGAGCTTAAAATGACAGAAGCTAAATGATGCTTAAAGGGCAAAAGAGGCTAAGCTTCTTGACTGTCAACACTTAAATAAGCTAAGAAAATAAGGAAAATAAGCACTCAACTTAACACACTAACCTAAAAATCAACTAGGAGCACAAATTAGCTTATGAAATAAGCTTAATAAGCCTAAAATGGAAATAAGCAGTTCCCTATACTAAAGCTAAGCAATGACAGGCAAAGGGCAACTTTGAGCTTAAAAATAAGCTAGTAAAAGGGTTTTCTAAGGACTGAATTTGAGAGGGCTTATCAAAGAGCTTATGGGCTCTTAAGATAAGCCAAAAGCTTGGGCTAGAGTACACTAAAAAGCTAAGAAAAAGGGCTTAAAAATCACCCCTTTGCACCAGGGGAGAATAAGCTTAAATCAAGGGGCTAATTTGACAGCTTATTTTAAGCTGTCAAATAAGCTCAAAATTGAAAGATAAGTTAAAACAGCTAAAGTACACTAGGAAATGGATTTGTGCACAAATTTTAAGAAACCAAAAACCATTTAAACCTGCTGATTTTTAAGAGTGAAAAAGGGCTTTTTAGTTTTTTAAAAACTGCCACTTAAAAACTTGGTGGTTTTGACTCAACAAGTCAAATGACACAAAGAGGTTTTGACAGCTTGTTTTAGACACACAAAAGAACTCTTTTTAAAACCTCAACTCACAATTACAAGAGCTTATTAAATAAGCTCTTGTAACTTTTTTCTAAAACACCACAGTTTTGAGAGCACTTATAAAAACTTGAAAAACAGGTTTTGGCTTAAAAAGTTTTAGCAACACAAACTTAAATATCCTCAAATCCTTAAGCTGAAACTCACTTGTGACCCCAACCCACAACAAACTAGTTTTTGACCCGTTTTCATGTTAACCCAAACACCCCTTTAATATTTGAAAATTGACTTTTAAACCTATAAAAGCTAAGTTAAACTGAAATTTTTAAAAGACTAATAATACTTAAGCTATATTAGACAATAAAAAGGGAAAAAGCAAAGCAAATAAGCACTTAAAAAAAAGAATAAGCTAATGACAGTTTTAAACCTTTTTTGACAGTTTTTAAACAAATTGTATGAAAATGAAATGAAAAGTACTAGGAAGCAAACTTAAGCTCAAATAAACATCAATAAGCACAAAGAACAGTAATAAGCTAAGAATAAGCTAATAAGCTATTTGCTACAGTAACTTTTAAGCAAAGTTTAAAAAGAAGTGTACCTTTAACCCTTGCTCAAAACAGGGTTTTTGAGACCTAATTAAGCTCTAAAATCTACCCAAAGCTTATAAATAAGCTTAAACTAAGCAAAACCAATAAGCCTTCCAAAATAGCTTATTCATCCTTTCTTGCTTAATCCAACAGTACTTTGTCCCTTTCTTTTTTTTTGGAATTTTCCTTAAAAGTTTTCTAAAAACAGGTTATAAAGATGGCTTATATTTGAGAGCTTAAAAGGTTTTTAAGAGACACTTGAAGCTTAGAACACAAGTAAAGAAAACTTAACTGAATTGCATTAAAAATGAAGTTACAAGTACAATAAAGAGCTTAACTTAAAATTTAACACACTAAACTTTTTAAAACTAAAAACTACACAAAAACTACACTTAAAACTACTCTCTTGCCACAATGGGCTTACATTGCTTAAATAGTAGAAATACGACTAGGGTTTTGCTTGGAATCTTTGTCTTCTTGCAGGTGTGTTTGTTTGTAGACACACAAAAGAGAGTGTGTTTGTTGTGGGTGTGCAAAGAAACAATGATCCTGGCCCTCCATTTCCCTTGGTGCCCAAGTCGACTTATATCGACCCTTTGATCAATTTTGGTGGGAGTTTGGGGATTGCCAACATGGCAAACCCATGTGGGGAGGTGGGGTTTAGGATGGTGAGGTTTTTGGATGTATGTGGGAGGTCAATGAGGTGACAGGTTGTGGGGTTGAGGATTTGGCGGGAATGGATGAAAGAGATAAACAGTGTTTTGAATTGTTGGGGTGAAGGTTTGTGGTTTTGGCAATTCTAGCCCCTCATGGTGTGTTTAGTTATTGCACCATACGTCCTTGTGTTGTTAAAGCTTTGAGGACTTGGCAATGGTTATATTTGCAATTACAGTACACGTCCTTGTGTTGTTAAAGAATGGGACTTTGGCAGCTTGCCCCTTGTGGTTTAACTTTCCCAAATTGGCAGTTTCACCCCTTCTCTTTCTTTTCTCTTTTCTTCTTTTAAAATAAGATTAGGGACTTAGCAAGTTTAGTCCCTAAACTTACTTTTCTTGACTTTTTGGCTTCGGGGTTGATCTGGGTTGACTTTTTCAGGCTTGGGCTTGGATTTTGACTTTGTCTTTTCCTGCTTTTCCATTCCGAGTCCGGTTTTGTCGTTTTGGCTTCGTTTTTCGTCCTTTTCTTAGTTATCCGTTCCTACACAATACAATTAGCAAAACAAGCATATATTTGGCATTTTAAGTCCGTTTTTGGTTATTTTAGCTCGTTTTTAAAGGTAAAAGGTATGTGTAATTAAACACATACCAAAATCCCCCTTACTAAGGTATTGCCGTGTCCTCACGCAATGCTATGAAGTAAGCATTTGGAAAACTAAGAATCTCGAACGACCCTCCTTACTATATTAACAAAGAAGAAGAAAGATCTAAGGAGAGAAGATCAAATCAGAATAGTTCGAGGTAGTTAAATATTCATTCGGACCGGCGGAGGAATATGTCACAATCAAGGAATACGAATATGACATTTGGGTCCGAACCGAATAAAACGTTTCTTAAGTCTACCAAGATATTTTCCAAAAGAAGGACGAAGGATGGTTCGTGGCACGTACCAAGGGAAGCTGGAAACAAGTCTAACTTAAAGACTTTTCTGTAAACAAAAGTGCTTGCCGGGAGACAACCCGAAATGTATTTTTCAAATTGTTATCAAATCTATCTTCCCAGGTAGTCGATACGGCGTATCCAAACCCTATGGATATGGCGTATTGACCCTGACCTGGACGTTATCCAGTCTTTATTTTTTTGCACTTAAAAACATTATTGTTAGATTTGTCGATACTGCGTATTCATTAAATCAATACAACGTATTCGACCTCAGACCCGTACTTAGGATTTTTTTGTATAGGTCTCAATACGGCGTATACTGAAACATGGATACGACGTATCGACTTCCTGTACAGCTTTCAATTTTAGTTTTTAACCAACGATTATCCGGAGATAAAATTGCACTTGTTTTCTGAGCATTTATAAAGAAACCTTCTGGACGATTAAATAAATTTGGTGTGCTTATTTTTTGGAATTCTATGTGTGTTGTAGTCATGCTGGTATCCAGATGCATTTACAACACACATTCTTACTCATATACGCAACATGGAGGATCATACCGAGCAAATCTCAAGGGAGTCTTATGTTCTATTCTTTAATTTCTAATTTTTAGGTTTTATTTATACAACGAGGTCATTGTATATTTAAAATGGGGGGGAGTAGAATTAGAACACTGATAACGCCCAAATTATACATGTTTTCTATGGCGTTATTTATATATATTTGATCATTTCTCGTAAACTTTCGATACTTAATTAAGCTTAAATTGCCTATAAGCTCACTTGAAGACTCTAAAGACCCAATCTCAAGAATCTATACACTTTGGGAGGCAAATACAAGAAAAGAAAGATTTCTAGCCAAAAGCTCAAGAAGTCCGCTGCACTTGTTACATAGTGCGCCGCACTTTCCTCTAAAGTTCAAACACTGCCGCACTTACAATATTGTGCGCCGCACATTTTCCTAAAGATTGAAGAATGAAAGTCCATTAAATGCTATCGTATTAACTCCTTAAAACCACCACACTTATTTGTAAGTGCGCCGTACTTCCAGTAAAAGCCATTAAATGCTATCGCATTAACTCACCAAATCCGCCGCACTTATTTGTAAGTGCGCCGCACTTTTCACCAAAATTTTCCTATAAATTGAGACGAAATTTCTCATTCCTATCATCCCTCTCACAACCATTTCCACTCATTCTACACACACACACCCCTCCCCTTTCACCAAAACACCAAGAAATACCTCTTCCCTTAAAGAAAAGATCTAACGATCAAGAACGAAGAAGTTTTCTTACCTTGTTATTGAAATAATGGAAATTTATGTAATGAGTACTTTTGTTATGAACCCCTTAGCCATGAGAGGCTAAATCTCTCATGACTACTCGGTGAAGTTACGATAATGAATAAGTGTTTGGTATGATCTTGATCGCTTTAATCCTAAGCTTATGTTGCAACCCTGTTATATCCCATCTTATCTATTTTTGCTTATCAACTTAGATTATATAATCATATCGGTATAGGTCGAAAGACCCGTTATGATCTATGTGGTTTTAAAGATTTGTCTATGGTCTTTAACGTCTGTGCCGAGAAATCCACTTTCGTAAATTGATAAACAAAATAAGCTTTGATATAATAGTAACTGGATTATTTGAGTGACACATTTGGTCTGGTTAACTAAATATAAGTCTTAAGTTAACAAGTTGATTTGTGAAAACGTTTTCTGACGAGAAATCGTCTTTATAAATTAATACCCCATCTTCAAGGTCAAATCATTTCCAACACTTATAAGTTATTTTTCAACTATCCGAGTAGTCATACTTTTTATCATTGGTAAAGTAAAAATTATTTTCAAAATTGTTAAAGTCTATTTTCTTTCTGATTATTTGAACACTACTCTAATCCCTGTGGACGACCTGGTCTTACCTAAAAAGATTATACTGCATACGTGGGTTATACTTTTACCCGTGTGTTTCCATATAATTATCCGGTATTTTCAGTCTTATAAATTTAAAGCTTTTGAAACACATCAAAGTTTTTGGCGCCGTTGCCGGGGATTTCTTAGCTGTTCTGTAGTCAAAATCTAGAAAATCTCTTTAACCCCCCTCTTTTTCAAAAATCGCCGTACAGTTTTCTGGCAAACTGACCCAAACAATTTCTCTCTTGGATGCATACACGTGCTTCCAATTCTGAACTTGTTGAACCGTTACTTGAACCCGAACGTACTCTGAATCGAAGACGTCGTCGACGAAACAGAAGAGTTCCATTCAATCAAAGAAACAATCCACCTAAGAACCCGAGAATTGTCTATCCACCAATCCTCGATATCAACCACTTCCGTCACTTTCTAGTTACTCTTGAAAATCTTTTTCCAATGGATGATGAACCCATGTGGGCTGCTGACCATGTTGATCGCTCCGACCTACCTGGGCTTTCCACAATTCACTATTCCTGAAACCGCAAACGAATTTGCTATCAAAGGTAACCACTTGACCCTTGTCAAAGGAAACCAATTCGATGGTAGAACCAAAACCGATCCTCATAAACACATTCATGAATTCCTCAGAATCTGCGATATGTTTAAATACAGAGATACTGAGAATGAAGCCGTCCGCCTAATGATGTTTCCCCTATCCCTTACTGGGGAAGCAAAAACATGGTTGGATGAACTCAACGAAGGAACTATCGAAACATGGGATGAACTTCGAACCGCTTTCCATTAGCGTTTCTTTCCCCCTAGCACTTTTGAGCAGACTCTCGGAGGATATTCAAGCGTTCTCTCAACACGAAAACATTCTCTAACCGATGCTTGCTATGTATGAAGGAAATGCTCGAAAACGGTCATGGTCTCAATCTGGTCCAAAGGCTAACATTATAAAAACTATTCTATCATGGTCTAAGCGAAATAATCACAAGAAGTTTTAAATGCGCGCAGCTGGTGGTATTTTTCTCTATAAAACTCAAGTCAAGCTATATCAGCTTCTAGCGAAAATAAAGTCTTACTCAAGCTCGATTGGGCTAAAAACCAAAGCCAAAACATCTCTCAAGAAAACCGTTGCTTTCGCCGATGAAGGTAGCAGTAATTCCAATACTGACAAATTCATGGCCGAGTGGATTGCCCATGACCCTGAAAAATGGATGCTTAGAATAAAGCACTTCCAATAAACCACGTAAAAAAACAAAACAGATGAAGATGATATACCTATATCCTGAGAGGAAGAAGCTAAATTCATGCAAACTTTTTGTAAGACTCATTTTTACAATCATTACCGTGACCGAGACTCAAATCGCGATAATTGACGTTCAAACGAACAAAGTAGTTATAACCAAGACAACTATCGGTCCGTATGATGACAACCGGTATTGATCTTCAAAATATTCAACGTTTTCATGAAATCTCAGCAATCGAACCATCGCTCCCTTCATCAAGAAACATTCATGGATTCTCAAGACCCACTCGAAACTGTAGGCCAAAAAATCATCAAGCGTCAATCCTGAACTTGAACCAAGTTTGACAGACTGCTGGAAGCTATATGGTCGGATCCCTCTGGATCTCTTCCAGAGTAACACACAACAAACCATAAAGGACATAATTCCAAAGCTTACCAACCACCGCAATCTCGCAATGAGCATGTGAATGCCATATTCACAAGAAGTGGTAAATCTTACAACCCACCAGTTAACCAAAATGATCAACAAAACGATTCTGAAACTCTTATCAACTTCAATAGCGATGATGAAGATGAAGAACCTACACCACAACCGAAAACACAAAATCTAAAACCAGTCAAGGAAACTCCATTACCTAAACTGTACAAATGAAAAATCCCGCATCCTCAACGTCTAAGGAAAGAGAAAATAGAATCTCAATACAGAAAATTTCTTGATATGATCCGCGCCGTTCAAATCAACGTGCCTTTTATTGATGTCTTGGCCAGAATGCCTAATTATGGAAAATTTCTCAAGGAACTCATATGCAACAAACATAAAATCGAACAAATCTCTGCAGCTTTCTTAAGCGATGAAAGTTCTGCAATGATCCAAAACAAAGTTCCACCTAAACTCGAAGACCCTGGAAGTTTTCTTAGTCTATGTAATTTCGACAAAACTTTCTTCTGCAATGCCTTAGCCAACCTTGGTGCTAGCATTAACCTTATGCCATATTCGCTATATGCCAAATTATCTCTCGAAACTCTTAAACCTACCAAAATGAGCGTAAGATTAGTCGACAGATCATTCTAATACCCTGTTGGAATAGCTGAAAATATGCTCGTTGAAGTTGGTAAATTCACCTTTCTCGTCGATTTCGTTATTCTTGATATGGAAGAAGATAGTAAAGTTCCCCTAATTCTGGGACGACCCTTTCTTCACACTGCTGATGCAGTTATTCAAGTTAAACAGAGACAGCTCAACCTTGGAGTTGAAACTGAACGAATAATTTTCAATATCGATTCTGCAATGAAACAGTCCTATTCAAACAATGATACCTGTTTTAGTATCGATGTCATCGATGAAATCTTAAAAGAAGATTTCGATGCTCTTTTAGATGAAGGTAGCAAAATTCTTCATTCCATCGAAGGAACCCTTATCGAAGAAGAAATCTTTGCTGAATTCGATGAATTCATGGCAATGACTGCCGATGAAAACTCTGACTCTGAATCCGACACTGAAGATGCACCATTCGAAAAAAATCACCATCAATACTAATTATAAGATCAAAACATCTCTTGAAGAACCTCATACGGATCTCGAACTTAAACCTCTTCCTGATAATCTGGAATATGTATTCTTGGAAGAACTCTCTTTTCTTCCTGTTATCATATCATCTCAGCTATCAAAAGAAAAGAAAAGCAAACTCATATCTGTTCTTAAAAAGCACAAGCAAGCCTTTACTTGGAAAACGACAGATATTCCTGGTATTTGCCCATCATTCAGCAAACACAAAATACAATTTTTAGATGATAAGAAACCCGTTGTCCAAAAACAGAGAAGGTTAAATCCAAAGTTGTTAAAAAGAAATCGTGAAACTCCTGGATACCGATATAATTTATCCAATTGCTGATAGTCCTTGGGTTAGCCCTATCCACTGTGTACCAAAGAAAGGTGGTATTACAGTTATCACCAACGAAAATGATGAACTTGTTCCAACAAGAACCATTACGGGTTGGCGATTATGCATCGATTATCGTAAACTTAATGAAGCAACCACAAAAGATCATTTTCCCTTACCTTTTATGGATCAAATGCTAGAAAGACTCGTGGGAAATAAATATTTCTGTTTCCTCGATGGTTTTTCTAGGTATTTTCAAATTCCTATCGATCCTAATGATCAAGAAAAACAACATTCACTTGTCCTTTCGGAACATACGCTTATAGGCGAATGCCTTTCGGTCTATGTAATGCTCCTGCCACATTTCAAAGATGTATGTTGGCAATCTTTCACGATATGATCGAAGAATCCGTCGAAATATTCTTGGACGACTTCTCCATAATAATCTTGATAAAATGCCCCAACGTTGCAAAGACGCTCATCTCGTCCTAAACTGGGAAAAATGTCACTTCATGGTCAAAGAAGGGATTGTGCTCAGACACAAGGTGTCTAGCGCATGACTTGAAGTTGACAAAGCAAAGATCGATGTAATCTCGAAACTTCCACCACCTACTAATATCAAAAGTATTAGAAGCTTTCTCGGACATGTCGGTTTTTACCGACGATTCATTAAAGATTTCTCAAAAATTGCTCGACCTCTAACTAAACGTCTCGAAAAAGACACTCCATTTGAATTCGACGATGAATGTCGAGGAACTTTTAAATCATTGAAAGAGAAACTCACATGTGCTCCTGTGATCGTAAGCCCAAACTGGAATCTTCTATTTGAACTTATGTGTGATGCAAGTGATTTCGCTATAGGAGCCGTCTTAGGTCAAAAAGATGGTAAAAACTTTTACCCAATCTACTTCGCAAGCAAAACCCTTAAGTCCGCTCAACAAAAACACACCGTAACCGAAAAATAACTTATGGCTGTAGTTTTTGAATTTGACAAATTCAGATCCTATCTTATTCGCTCAAAAACTATTGTTCACACTGATCATTCAGCTCTAAGGCACTTATTTAAAAAGCAAGATGCTAAACCACGCCTTATTCGATGGATTTTACTTCTGCAAGAATTCGACATAGAAATCAAAGACAGAAAAGGAACAGAAAATGTTGCAGCCGATCACTTATCCCGAATCGAAAACAATGAGACAAGCGATGACAGTGAAGTAGATGATAACTTTCCTGGAGAAACTCTTATGGAAATCAACATAAACGAACCTTGGTTCGCAGACTTCGCAAACTACCTAGTCGGTAATATTATACCAAAAGGGATGACATATCAACAAAAGAATAAATTCTTCTCTGACCTCAAACACTACTTTTGGGAGGAACCTTATCTCTTCAAAGTATGCTCAGACGGTATGATCAGACGTTGTATATCTGGACCAGAAACCCAAATCATTTTAGATCAATGTCACCACGGACCAACAGGTGGACATTATGGACCAAACATAACTGCTAAAAAAGTCCTTGATTCAGGATTTTACTGGCCAACAATCATCAAAGAAGCTCATACTCTAGTCCGCTTATGTGAAGCATGTCAAAGGACCGGAAATATATCAAAACGTGATGAAATGCCCTTAAACAACATTCAAGTATGTGAAATTTTTGACATATGGGGTATCGACTTTATGGGACCATTCCCAAAATCATATAAGTTTGAATACATTCTAGTCGATGTTGATTACATATCTAAATGGGCTGAAGCTCAAGCTTTACCAACCAATGATGCCCGAGTAGTAGTCGCCTTTCTGAAGAAACTATTCTACCATTTTAGAATGCCCAAAGCTCTAATCAGTGACCGAGGTACTCACTTTTGTAACAAAATAATGGAAAAAACCATGAAAAGATATGGAGTTAATCACCGTTTCTCTACATCTTATCACCCTCAAACTAGTGGTCAAGTTGAAAACACAAACAGAGCTCTCAAAAGAATTTTTGAAAAAACTGTTAAAGAAAATCCTGCTATTTGGTCAAGAAAACTTGATGACGCTCTATGGGCTTTTCGCACTGCCTACAAAACACCTACTAGTACTATACCATACAAACTAATACATGGAAAGAACTGTCACTTACCATTCGAAATTGAACACTGTGCATACTAGGCACTAAAAAATTGCAACCCATATCTCATCGCCGCTGGTGAGAAAAGAATGTTTCAGTTACACGAGTTAGACGAACTTAGAAACCAAGCCTATGAAAATTCTCGTCTATACAAGGAAAGAACCAAAGTCTGGCATGACAGAAAATTACGAATGAGAAAAGAATTCAAACAAGGAAAAGAAAGTAAGAAATGAGAAAAGAATTTCAAACAAGGAACAAAGTTTCTTTCTATTTCACTCGAAATACAAATTTAAACAACCAAAACTCAGATCTCGATGGTTAGGACCTTACGTAGTGAAACATCAATATCCATCTGGATATGTTAAACTTTATGGAAAAGATGGAAAGACGTTCATAGTCAATGGCCATCGACTTAAACTATATCATGAAGAAGATAATGACCCAAGGGAAGCAGTAACTCCCTTTTTCTAAAAAAAATGACTCCCAAAGTACGAGTCTAACTCAAGACTCTCTTAAAATTTAAGCGCTTCTTGGGAGGCAACCCGTGCTTCACTTAAGTGTGGGAGTCCCTCCTCCATTCTTCCCAGCATAATATCCTTTATTTATTTTCTAAAAAATCAACAAAAATATTTTCTTTTTGTGTGCTTTTTGTTTGCTTACTTTTATGCAGGTACTTTAGCTTAAGGAATTAGAAAATTATGAAGTATGCTCGAGGATAGCTCTCTCATAGCTATACATCTCTTTATGCCCCTGGAAGTTTACCCATTCCTTAATTATCCCTATTTTATCTCTATTATCAGTTATCACATTGAGGGCAATGTTCAACTTAAGTGTGAAGGGGAGCCAAATAGGAAAAATTAATCATACCCCTGCATGTTTGCCCTGCCAAAAATTTTCCAATTGATATTTTATAAAAAATCTTAATATATATATGCTTTCAAAATTAAAAATACTCTTAGTAAGGCAAATCTAACCGGATTGTCATTATAGCTAGCACAACCGACTCCACTAAATTGTGAGAATCCAAAGCCTTTAGACTATCAGTTATCCACCTATGATACCCAAGATAATTGATAGCCTTTTAGCTTGTTCGAGTTAAGGTATGAAATGCATTCATATGGTGTCCTATTACCGTCGTTTACGGATGTGTACTAAAGTACTTTGGACGTGTTTACAAGGAGCATTGTATTGATTTGATAATTATATTTAGAGACCGGTAATTTTAGAAGCTCTAAAACTTGTACTTTAATAATCATTTAATAAGAAACCGAAGAAGCCTAACACATGTAAGGTTTCCCACAAGGTCCTGTTCTTGGCAAGCACTCTATTTAGAGTGCTAAATTGCTAAATTGCAAAAGTCCATAAAGTATAAAGTTAAAGTTAAAAGATAAATTTATTGTGCAACTTTAATTATTAAAATATGACATTATAAGAATATATATATAGTCTATATAATATATATAGAAAATAAATATATATTTAAATATATATATATATATGTTTGTGTGTGTGATGGAGTGTGTGATTATGTGTGATAGTTCAGCAAAGGACTAAAGGCTTATATTCAGCAACGAATAAAGAACGTTGTAATCCACAAACCAAAACAAGTTCGCAGCCCATACAGTCAGGTTATGTGTTAAGTACAAGCCTATCGTTCGTCTCAGCATAGATGTACAAGTGTCAAACTAAAGTTTTCACTTTACAAAAAATAAACCTTCTCTGAGGGCTGAGGTGAATAAAAAATCAATACTTATCTCCAATGTGAGGAGTGCTATGTTCTATTCTATGAGATCTGCAAAAGTTTACCTAATATGCAAACTTTTAAATCTCAAAACACTATTCATCCGTACGTCATGATACAATCTTGATTATATTTCCCTCAGCTACATTCTCATTGATCTGCTTGTGCAGGGCAAAGCCTATAAGAGCCTAAGTTGGTCAGGATTGATAACGCCCCAAACATATACACATGTTTTTTTATGTGTTATCTGTACACATATTTTATCATTTCTCATAAACTTTCGATACTTAATAGCGCTCAAAATTGCTTGCAGGTTCACTTGAATAGATCCCCAAGGATAGATACATCAAAATTAAATACTTACACGTTAAAGAACACATCATTCAAGACGAAATCAACAATCAAGCCCAATGTGCAAATGTAGCGCCGCACTTACCTTTCTGTAGCACCTCATCTTAGAGATTCTCATTTAAGTCAGAATTATACAGACTAAGGTCCAAATTCGCACCTTGCCAATCTCAACAAGATATGCGCACAATCTTTTGGGTGCACCCCAGCACTTCCCCATCTGAAGTAGATGAATTTAAGAGCGAACTGGTACTGCTGCTACTGATCTGCATTTCTCACCCTAATAAAGCCGCAACAAATAAAAAATATATTGGGGGGGATTCTCACTGTGAGCCGCACTTACTTAATAAACATTTAATACTTGTGCATTTAATCACCAAGTACGCCGCACAACCTTTTGTTTGCGCCACACTTTCACCCGAATTTCAGCTTATTAATAGAGCCTCAAAATCTCTCATTATGATATCCACAAACAAAAAACATCATCACAAAAAACAAACCCGCAATCCTCACACAAAACTTTACTCTCTTAAGTCATACTACTCATAAACTTTCTGAGATTAAGATCAAAGAACCAAGAACAAGGAAGAATATCATATAGTATAAGCAATATAATGAAGTTTGTTATTGAAGCAAGTTATGTTATGAACTCCTTAGCCATGAGATGCTAAATCTCTCATGACTACTCACGTGACAGTTTGACTAAAGAATAGTGTTATTGGAACAACATGACTAACTTTACAATCTCAAGCTTATGTTGCAATCCTTATATCTCATCAGTGTCCATCCTTTACTTATCATGTCTAAATTATATAATCCAATATCAGTATAGGTCAAAGTCACCCGTTATGATTTATGTGGTTTTTAAAAGATTTGTCTATGTTCTTTTCGTTTGAGGTGAGAAATCCAACATTTGGTAAATGATAAATAAATAAGTTTTTGAAATACTAGTAACTGATTATTCGAAGTGACACATTTGGTCTAGTTAACTAAATATAAGTTCTCTGTAGTTAATCGAAGTTCCTGTTTGTGAAACAGTTTTCTGACGATAAATTCCTTATTAATAAATTAAGGTATCTCTTCTTTTGAGGCTCTAATCATTTCCAACGACGCAATAAATTATGTTATCTACCATTTCTATTTTATATTCAGGGTTTTAAATAAGGACTACTTTTAATCTAAACATACCAACTTTGGGTTGTTGTTTAAGACCAATAGAGCTTTCTTTTAAAGTAATAAACATGGATTCGTTTCTTGAAATCAATGAATCCTAGAGGGTGTGCACGTATACCTCCTCAATTGATAACAACCATTCAGGAAATGCACTTTTTACATCCACATTGGAATAGCTTAAAATCTAAAGCATAAGCATACAGCGCCAGATAATACTACTAATAACTCACGTCATATCTAACCTGGGGAACATAAGGTTACACACACAAGATCACATGCCTGCTTGAGTGACATTATAGCCTTAAGCAACTAACCTAGCCTAATTCAAGGAAGAGGACATCGCCGTTTCATCGATCTAACTACATTTCTAACATACCCACTTAGTTCCTATAATTGTTACATGGTAAACTAACTCCCAAACACTCTAGCAAAGAATTGATTTAAAATCGGGCTTCTTGCATAAGCGTTATCTAAACACTTAACTACGTGTTCTCACCCGTTAGACGCTCATATCAAGTATCTCTTAGGTTTTATAGTTGTTATACTAACAAAAGAAGTTACTTTGATTTAAGCTTGTTACCTAAGGGGTTCTTGGATTAAGGTTTCCTATGACATGTTCTACTGGGTGTTCACTAGAACTTCTTAATATGACATATTTCGCCAATCTCTAAAGTTCCATCCTCAATGACTTATTTCTAGGTTTTTATATTTTTGGTAACCGTAATTGCTTCTCTTCATCTAAAGTCATCATCCACCAAGGTGTTGTCTCTAGAGGGTGCGAGGAGTTTCATCGAATGTCACGTTGAGTGATCAGAGAGAAGAGAGGGAGGCGGGGGGAGTGTGTGTTTATTAAGGAGGATATCTATCTCTCTCTATCTTTTCGGCGAGGGGGGGGGTGGCACTATTAGGCCTAAGAAGACTCCCTTCGTGGACTTGTGGTCTCTCTCTATTAAGGTTAGTAGTCTTTGGTGTTTAAAATGAAGCACTTGCTTCCAAACACTCTAAAATATTCAAGAGTAGGTTTCCTACTGTTGGAACCCTTACTGAATAGATCTTGAACCTTTAGCTTGCAAAGGGTTTGTTACTTTAGATAAATCCAAAGCAACAATAATGAAACACTGATTTAACACTATTGATTATGCAAAAACTAATCAACAATGCTAAGAAGAACAGTATTAAGTAACACAAGAAAACATTGTATTATAACTTGAATCTGACTAGGTTACAGATTACAAAAACTATGATTGCTAAATTATATCTATTGATCTACGTTGATCTATTTCAACTAACTATGACTAGGGTTCCTTTTATACACCAAGGAAACCCTAATGGGCTTTACAAAACACGTATAGAGATCATGCATATCCTTTCCTAAGATATCTCATGCATATCTCTAACTCTAACTAACTTCTGCATAAGCAGACTTAACTATTACATAACCAGTACTAACTATAATGCACTACCAGTACTAACTATGCTAACTCTTCTACTAGTACTAACAAGTGTACTAGCAGAATTAACTATAATATACTAACATAATTAAGTCTAGCCTACTTAATTCCCAACATCTTTTCTATAAAAAACGTAATCTCTTAAACAAATAAGTTATACATTCCTTCTTTACAAATATCTAATACTTATCTTCGTAAGTATCCTTGTTCTCCACTTAATCTTTATCTCTTCTCTGATATGTCTTTACTAGCTTAATATTTGCTCACTTGCTTATTAGTTGTTCTTATTGCTTAGTTGTTGCTTATTTGTGCTTTTCATAATCTAATTGTGCTTATTAATCATCATTTTAATTTGTCTTAGCTTAGTTAATGTAGAACTTTAGATTTCAATTTTTGTCTAAAATTTTTATAAAAACCAAAAATATAAGTAGCATTAGTTGTAGATCTTAGATTTTGGTTTATTTAGCTGTTTAATCATGTTTCATAAGCTTTGTATAAGCTCACTAATGTCTGGTATCAAGGTTTAGTCCAATAGATTAGCATCTTTTAAGCTGATGTTTAATTCTGGTCATAATTTTTAAGGGACGTGTTTGGTTTAACCTTGTTTGACAATCAAAAGTCAAAGGATTTTGTGCAATTTAGTTTTGAGTAGCTTTAATTTCATTTATATAATCATTAGGAAAAGAGTTTTTAGAATTTAGCTTTCAAAA
This sequence comes from Tanacetum coccineum, assembly GCA_026074375.1. Taxonomy (NCBI): domain Eukaryota; kingdom Viridiplantae; phylum Streptophyta; class Magnoliopsida; order Asterales; family Asteraceae; genus Tanacetum; species Tanacetum coccineum. The sequence continues at coordinate 24,268 of BQNB010012066.1, forward strand.
ATTAAAAAGTTAGGGCTTATTTTGTATGTGTCTGCACCAGGGGAAATTTCTCCCTTTGCTTTGATTGCTAATATTTGAATCAAGCCTTTTAGGCTTAATTTGAGTTCGTAGTTTACTCAAGCACACTCAATAGAGTGTGTAGTGTGCAGGAGTTACTCTCTTAGTAACCTGCATTTACCCTTGCCTCTTTGTCATTAGCATAAGCAGTAATAACAAAAGTTACTACTGCTGTTTTATTGGTTTAATTTAGGCTAGTAGTTGTAGGATTTAAGGTCTTAAATTTAGTAGGCTTTTAGTTTATATGTAGCTTAACTTACTTTAAGACTTAATTTTCATTTTCAAACTTATTTGCCTAGGTATATTTAGTCTCAAAAAAAGCCAAAAATAAGTAGTTTAGATAATTTTCTTAGTAGGGCTTAATTTAGTTACTCATTTGAAAAACTGAATAGTAGGGCTTAATTAGGATTCATTAGTTAGCTTATCCTCAAAAGTTTAGCTTCTGAATTTGCTTATTAAGCAAATGAGCTTTTCTTAAATTTGAGCTTTTTTAAGTTTATTCATGAGTTAGCTGATTTAATCCTCAATTTCAATTAGCTTTTAATATTTTTTAGTTAAGTAGCTTATTAAAAATAGCTTGTAGACATCATAGGGATTTTAGAACAGTTTTTGGTTTTGAAAATGAGCTTAAATTAAGCTGTGTGCAAGCTAATAAGTCAAAACTAGCTTTTTTGTTCTTTAAAACCTTAGTTTCTGTAAACAGTTTTTTCTAAGGCTGTTTTAGAGCTTATTTTTAATATTTAGCTTAAATTGTCTTTATTAAAAGTGCTCAAAAATGTGTGCTTTATAAGATTTAGCTTTTGGATTTCAAAATAAAAACAAAAGTGCAAAAAGGGGTGTCTGCCATCCTCGAACCCAAGACCTCCTGCTTATAGACCATACGTTTTACCAAGTGTGCTATAATAGTTCATCCGTTGAGCTATTGATGCACATTTGTTTTATACACGTTTTCTTTTCTTTCTCTTAAATATAAGCCGTAGCCTGTTTGCTTATTTTCCCAGCTTATTAGATAATGTGGGATTCTTGTTCTATTTTTTTATCTTCTATAGTACTAGTTAGACGTTTCCGATTTTTTGTAATTTTCATAAAGTAGATTATTTTTATCTTTTTCGATAGTTTTAATTTTAGAAAAATTTCATAAAAAATAGAAAAAAGTTTCAGAAAATTTACAAAAAATAGTTTTTAGTTTTATAAAAATTACTTTTAGGTTTACATTAAGAAAAATCATTGTCACTCTTTTAGATTTTAATTTTCAATTTTGAGCTTTTAATTTTAAGTTTAAAAATAGGATTTTAATTTTAAAAATAGTTAAAAATAGTTTTCTGAGTTTTTATGATATTTTAGATTTTTCTAAGTTTAAAAATCATTTTTCTCAATTTTTAGGACTTAATTTGCTATTTTTTAGGATTTATTAGATTTAAAATTGTTTTTAATTCATATTCAATCATTCAAAATTAATCAAAAAAAGTTTTTATTTTTCTTAAAATTTTCGTTTGCCTATGTAGGTTTAAGAATTTAGTTTGATTTTAGGAGTTAATTTTAGTGTATTTGCTTATTTGCCGCGTTTTATTTGTTCCTCTTAATTAGTTTAAGTGTTTAATTGCTTTTAATTGATTGTTGCTTTTATTTAGTAGTAATAGATACTCAAAAATATCTTTTCTCTCATTCAAATCATAATCCAAACTAAAGCAAGGTTTCAATTTCACAAGTCGTTGGGAAAACGACCCGGGTGATCACACTTCCCGGTTAAATATACGTAAGATATATTATATATATCTTTTAGAGTGAGCTTTTCTTAAGGGAGACTTTAGGAAAGTTCTTAATTACTCTTTTGGAATATTATATTGTATATTTTATTGTGTATCAAGAGGCTAAATCTCTCATGACTACTCGGTGAAGTTACGATAATGAATAAGTGTTTGGTATGATCTTGATCGCTTTAATCCTAAGCTTATGTTGCAACCCTGTTATATCCCATCTTATCTATTTTTGCTTATCAACTTAGATTATATAATCATATCGGTATAGGTCGAAAGACCCGTTATGATCTATGTGGTTTTAAAGATTTGTCTATGGTCTTTAACGTCTGTGCCGAGAAATCCACTTTCGTAAATTGATAAACAAAATAAGCTTTGATATAATAGTAACTGGATTATTTGAGTGACACATTTGGTCTAGTTAACTAAATATAAGTCTTAAGTTAACAAGTTGATTTGTGAAAACGTTTTCTGATGAGAAATCGTCTTTATAAATTAATACCCCATCTTCAAGGTCAAATCATTTTCAACACTTATAAGTTATTTTTCAACTATCCGAGTAGTCATACTTTTTATCATTGGTAAAGTAAAAATTATTTTCAAAATTGTTAAAGTCTATTTTCTTTCTGATTATTTGAACACTACTCTAATCCCTGTGGACGACCTGGTCTTACCTAAAAAGATTATACTGCATACGTGGGTTATACTTTTACCCGTGTGTTTCCATATAATTATCCGGTATTTTCAGTCTTATAAATTTAAAGCTTTTGAAACACATCAAACACTTACTTGTCCTTATTTTTACAAATATTATGCTTAATTTATACATAAATTTAAAACTTTTTAGTATATTTTTATAAAAATATTAGTTATATGACCTGCACACATAACCCTTAATTCTAATTGTGAGGATTTAGCCTTATGCGTTTTCTAATTTTTAACCTAAATTCCATAAAAATATGAGTGTGCCGGTGACTGTAGTAAACTTTAGAACTTGGCTTGGTATATCTATTCGAGACCACAATAATAAACACTATTTTTAATAGATGGAGTGACATTGCTAAATTGGTAAATTTATAGGATTACGCCAAAAAGCCTTTACATATTGTAATATTAACTAATCACACCGGTTAGTAAACCCCCTTATAAACCCTATTGTTTACTCTTATCTTAAGAGTAAGATACCCCTAGAAAAACCTGTTGAGCCATTCCTTTCATTTTCTTACACCACTAAATATTTGTTTCATTACACCTTTACACCTTAATGTACCCTATTAGATTAAGTCCTTAACCAGTTGCTAGTTGCTTTTATGTAAAGTATTGTATTTCCTATGTTCATGTGCGTATTTTCTATCTATGGTTAGGTCAGGAAATTGCACAATGCAATTGGGAATGTGAAAGTAGTAGTATTTTTATTTTTCGTGTGTTTACTACTTTCACTAGTATGCTCGGATATTAATTATCCAAAATTATCGTATTGTGTTAGAAATCAAGAAAAGACTCGGTCACTCCTAAATATGTATCTTGTAGGTCATAGATAATATTTGAAACTTATGTAAGTAACTAGGCCAAGCCCATGGAAAGCCCATGGGTGGCCGACCATGTATCATGTATAAATACACTCTCCATGCCTTGGAGAGGGTGTTGGCTCATTTTATAATCTAATATTCTCTCTTTTGTTTCTCTCCAGAAGTGTCTAACCACTCTTTCTCTCTCTAAGATTTCTTGCTTTGATTGTGTGTGTGATTAGATAACATGTATTCTACAATTGGTATCAGCGCCATGGGGTGATTTTGAGTGTTTTTGTGTACATTTTTTGTCTCAAAAGTGTGCGTGTGTGTTGCTTATACTCGAACCAAAAAGTGAAAATTTTTTGGTGTTAAAACCATAAAGTTTGTGTTTTTATGTTAAGAGTATCTTAGTAATACTTAGTTGTATAAAAGAAATCAAGAAAAAACGTCAAAAAGTATGTTTTGAGTGATTTGAAAAGTTGGTTTTTTGGATTTTATGAATGGACCGATTTAGCCACTTTGAATCTACTGATTTTACCATTGTCAGTGTTAACCGATTTTGCCAATCTCGAGTCTACCGATTTTGTCATTTTTTAGGTTAACCGATTTTGACACTTTAAAGTGAACAGATTTTGACACTTTAAGGTGAACCGGTTTTGACATTTTAAAGTGAACCGATTTTGACACTTTAAGGTGAACCGATTTTGACATTTTAAGATGAACCGATTTAGACACTTTAAAGTGAACCGATTTTGACACTTTAAGGTTCGATTTATCCATTTTGTTCTAGCCGATTTAGACACAATTCATTATTAACCGATTTATCTACTTTTCTAAAACAAGAATACTTATTTCATAGTTTCTTCGTTGATTTGTAAAATCCCGCGATATATTTAATTATTTTCTCGGTTTAATCAAGTTTTGTAAAATCCCATGCAATGGTTATTCTCAATCACTCTCATCAAACAACACTTTAACACAACTACCTCTAATCACTGAACGATCAAGATCTTATCTTTTCACATTTCACAATCAATTGAAAATGACTACATTAGATGAGCAGATGATAGTTGCTGGTGCCAAGAACTGTCCTCGTATGCTTGACAAGACAACGTATAACTCATGCCAGAGTCGTATGTTGCTATACATCAAAGGAAAGAAAAATGGTAGAATGATGCTTGAATCTATTGAAAATGGATATTTGGTCTATCCGACTATTAAAGAAGATGGTAAAATTCGTGACAAGAAATATGTTAAACTCACTAAACAAGAAAAGCTTCAAGATGACTGTGATGTTCTAGCAACTAACATTGTTCTTCAAGGTCTCCCACCAGATGTGTATTCCCTTGTCAACCATTGTAAGGCGGCTAAAGATATTTGGGATAGAGTCAAGTTACGCATGCAAGGCACTAAATTGTCATATCAAGAACGCGAATGTAAACTGTACAATGAGTTTGACAAGTTTACTTCCATTAAGGGTGAATCACTTTATGAGTATTACTTGCGCTTTTCTAAACTTATTAATGATATGCACATAATTGGCATGACAATGCAGCAAGTTCAAGTGAATACAAACTTTTTGAACGCTCTTCAACTAGAATGGAGCAAGTTTGTAACAGATGTCAAGTTAGCAAAGAACATGTATAATACCAACTTTGATCAGTTGTATGCATATATGAGTAAACATGAGTGACATGCAAATAAAGCACGAATGCTGCGTGAAAGATATCGGGATCCTCTTGCGTTGGTTGCTAACTATAAAACTCAGACAAATTCTGCTCAGTATCCACAACGACTATCATTAATTCCTCAAACAACTCATTCTTCTTAACCATACTTTCTAACTTATGAAGAACCTCATCATCCACAACAATACCAACATGCATTCCAAACCCAACTCAATCATACACCACCATCAGTTCCTCAAAATGCATATCATACCCCTCTAATTTCACAAAAACCACAAGTTGAGTTTCCCTAACTTGACTCAGGACTTGCCGTTATATCATTTCTACCAGGAGGTGATCCAATTGCTTGTCTAAACAAAGCAATGACATTTATGTCAACTGTAATGGCATCATGTTTTCCTTCAACCAACAACCAACTCAGAACATCTTCCAATCCAAGAAACTAATCTACCATTCAAGATGGCTGGGTCACTGTTCAACAAGTGCAAGGGAGACAGGGTCAGAGTTTTGCTGGTACGGGGAATAAGGAAAAGTGCTACAAGCTCTAGGGTGTAATAATGCTGTAGGTCAAGAAAGGGTTGTTAAGTGTTATAATTGTCATGGTGAAAGGCTTAAGGCAAGGAAGTGCACTCAGCCTAAGAGGCCAAGGAATTCTGTATGGTTTAAAGAAAAGATGTTGCTGGTTCAGGCACACAAATCTGGTCAGGAATTGGATGAGGAATAGTTGGCATTTTTAACAGATCCAGGAATTCCAGATGGTTAAGCCATTCAGACAACAATCCCACAGAATGCTGCTTTCCAGACTGATGATCTAGATGCTTACGACTCATACTGTGATGATATCTCTTCTAAAAAAGCGGTTCTTATGGCCAATCTCTCAAGTTACAATTCAGACGTCCTCTCTGAGGTATCACATTCTGTCACTTATCAAAATGTTATGATTAATCAAAGTGTGCAACAGATGTAGTAATTTGAACAAACACCTATTGTTGATTATCCAGATAATGAGATAACAAGTGATAGTAATATCATTCCTTATTCTCAATATCTGCAAGAAACACAACATGCGGTTGTTCAAGATACTAATTTGTCTACACAACAAGATTCAATGATAATATCTATGATTAAGCAAATGTCTGAACAAATTAGGATAAGGCTAATCAGGAAACAAAAAATGTTAATGAGATATAAGGAACGAGTCAAAACTTTTGAACAAAGACTTAATATTGATTTAAGCAGTCGTGAGAAACTTATTGATTCTCAAATGGATGACATGATTCGGGATAGGAATGCACTTAAACAGGAAATTGACTTACTTAAACAGACACTTTCTAAACATGTCAAGGAAAAGAAATCGTTATTGCAAACATTTACTGCTTTAAAAAAGGAATCCAAAGAAAAAGAAAATAAATACATAGACAAGGAAATTGATTTAGAAAACAAGATAAATGAACTAGATAATATTGTTTATAAAGTGGGTCAATCTGCGCAAACAATGCACATGGTAACGAAACCATAAGTTTTTTATGATGACACTCATAAACAAGCTCTTGGTTATCAAAATCTGTTTTATCTTAAGAAAGCTCAGCGGATTAAGACAACGTTATATGATGGTTGTGTAATATCTAAGAAACATGATGTGATTTCTATGGTTGATGAAGAAGAGACTTTGATTTTAGAGGAAGAGAGTCGATCAAAAATGTTTGAAAAACAAAATGATCTAATTTCAAAAGAAAAGAAAATTAATATTTCTCCAATTAATTATTCCGAGTTGAATAAATTGTCTAAAGATTTTGGAAAACGTTTTGTTCCACAAATGCAATTATCTGCATAACAAGCTTTTTGGTTACCACTTTCAAACCCTAAATCTGAACAAATTAATTTTACACAAACACCAGCTGAAATAGAGGTTCCTAAAGAACTTCCAAAGGTAAGTTTGGTAAATAAAAGTTTTCAAAAGCTAAAAATCACCTTGCCAGATTTGATAAGGTGGTGAAAGTAAGAACCACACTTGATGCAATAACTGAGGGTTAATGGGGTTTTGAACATATCAAACAGGTTTACAAAGAAGAAGTAATTCCATTTATAATTTCTTTACGGGAATCATTTAAAGATTTTGAAAATGGTCTTCACAGTGAACTTAATGAAGTGAAAACGGTTTTTAACCAAATGGAAGCTGCTGTTGAACAATGTTATGTAGACAAGAAATATTTTGATATTCAAAAGAAAGAATTTTCTCTTGATAATGATCTACTCTTAGACTATATTATCTATCAAGATGTTATGAATATTGTAATGCATGTTGATTCTGTACCTGTCAATGTATTACCTGCAAATAATAAATGTCTTGTGAATGATAATATTGAAATTAAGAGATTGGAGCAGGAAAATGATAACATATTTGAACTTCTCTTATCTCAAGATATAGTTCACATTTGTGTAAATTATCTTGCTTCACACAATGATTGTCGTGAAATGCAACATAGCTTTATTAATGAATATAATGAGAATCTAGTGCTTAAGGCTAAGCTTGCCAAAAAGGAACACATGGTTGAAAAGATTTTTTTTGATGAAGTTGTACTCAGATGTTCACGACTTCAAAGTTGTGGTGCTAATCTTGACCTTAAATTACAACATCAAAAAGAGAGTTTATTGAATAACAGATCATTAAACAATCAAAATGCTCCTGAAATTATGGAATTTTTAAAAATAAATGAATGGAAAGCTAAGCTAGACGCAAAAGATGTCTTAATTGCTAATTTGAGGAAACATATTGAGAGCTTAAAAGGCAAAAATGTGGTTGAAAAAGATGTCCAACCAAAGAATCCCAATGTGATTGCTCCAGGAATGTTTAAGCTTGATTTAGAACCTCTAGCTCCTAAAGTATTGAAAAACATGGATGCTCACATAGACTATATTAAGCACTCTCGGGAACATGCTGACACTCTTCGAGAAATAGTCAAACACGCTAGAGCACTCAAACCTTTAGATAGGGATTTAAACTCTGCCTGTATGTATGTACAACGAATTCAGGAGGTGCTCGTTTATGTTGCACATACATGCCCTAGTTTAACACAACCTAGTGAGAAATTGGTTGCGCTCACACCATTGAACAAAAACAATAAAGTTAGGTTTACCAAACCTGCCGCATCATCAAGTAACACTCAAAAACAGGTAGATTCACATAAAACATAAGATTCTAACAAACATGTGTTGCCTTCTACAGGAATGAAGAGTTCTACTAGTGCTAGCAGATCACAGCCCTTAGACAATACCAAGAACAATAGGATCTCACAAACAACGAGTAGCTACCCAAAGAATAAAGTAGAAGACCACCCTAGAAGCGTTAAATCTAATTCAAATAAAAGAATCGTGTTATTGAACCTGTCTGTAATGAGAATGTTAAGCATACAACGTTAAATGTGAATTTTGAATTAATTTGTGTTAAATGTAATCAATGTATGTTTGATGCAAATCATGATTTGTGTTTTCTTGAATTTGTTAATGATGTGAATATACATTCTAAATCTAAATCTGTAAAGAGGAGCAAAAAGAAGAACATTTAGAAACCAACTGGAAAAGTGTTCACCGATATTGGATATAGGTGGAAACCTATAGGACAAACCTTCACTATAGTTGGAAATTCGTGCCCTTTAATTAGGATCACCTCCACTAAAGTAGTGCCTCTTAAGGAAACCACTTCAAAATCAGTAACTATTCCTAATAGAAGTTAAGATATACCGTAGGAGAACCAAAGTTGCAAAATTGGTAGATTTAAGCAGTAAACCTAGTATCTTAGGATCTAGGCCTTCTAACATCTCGAAACCCAACAAACATTGGGGATCCACTGTTTCAAATTCTCCATCTTCTTTTTTTGTCAATTTTAGATTGTCCAAATTTTTCTCTGGTATTTGGACTCCGGATGCTCCAAGCATATGACCGGAAATCGCTCTCAGCTCATCAACTTTATTCATAAATTTATGGGTGCTATCAGATTTGGTAACGATCAGATTGCAAAGATAATGGTCTATGGTGACTATCAGATGGGAAACGTTACGATTTCTTGGGTTTATTATGTGGAAGGGTTAGGTCATAACTTATTTTTCATAGGATAATTTTGTGATTCTGATCTTGAGGTAGCTTTTTGCAAACACACCTGCTACATTCGTGACTTAGAAGGTGTTGATTTACTCAAGGGATTAAGGGGCTCAAACTTATACATGTTGTCTTTGGAAGATATGATGTTATCCTTTCCCATTTGTCTTTTTTCGAAAGCGTCAAAGACCAAGTCTTGGTTATGGTATCGAGGGCTATCCCATTTAAACTTCAATTACATCACTACACTGGCCAAACAAGGACTGGTTTGCGGGCTACCTAGATTAAAGTTTCAGAAGGATCACTTATGTTTTGCCTGTGCTTTAGGAAAAAGCAAGAAACACTCCCACAAACCCAAAGCTGAAGACCCTATTCAAGAAAAGCTCTATCTGTTACACATGGACCTTTACGGGCCAATGAGGATTCAAAGTATCAATGGGCGGAAATACATACTAGTTATTGTTGACGATTACTCTCGGTTTACTTGGGTAAAATTTCTACGATCGAAGGATGAAGTTCCAGAGTTCGTGATTAAATTTCTTAAAATGATTCAAGTTTGTCTCAATACGACAGTCCAAAATATCAGAACTAATAATGGCACAGAGTTTGTCAATAAGACCCTGAGAGCTTAGTATGAAGATATCAGGATCTCACACCAAACATCGGTTGCTCGCACTCCACAACAGAACGACGTTGTCGAAAGACGAAATTGAACTTTAGTGGAAGCTGCACGCATCATGCTGATTATTTTAAGGCTCTATTATTTCTCTAGGCAGAGGCGGTTGCGACAACTTGTTTTACTCAAAACTGATTATTAATCTGAAAATGTCACAACAAAACACCCTATGAACTTCTCCATAACAATAAACCTGACTTATCTTATCTTTATGTATTTTGTGCTCTATGTCACCCCACCAATGATAGTGAAGATCTTGGCAACTTGAAACCTAAAGCAAATATTGGAGTCTTTATCGGTTATGCTCCTACAAAGAAGACGTATTGAATCTACAACAAGAGGACCTGTCTAATCACTAAAACTATTCTATCATGTGGATTTTGTGAAGCTGACAACGTTGGATTAATAAAAAAAATTCAGTTTCAGGTACCCGAGCATCAACTCTTGATCTTGGATAATCAGTTCGGATAGTGCCAATCTCCCTCTCCAACACCGTATGTCCCACCAACTAAGAAGAACTAGGATATTTTGTTTCAATCGATGTTTGATGAATACTTCAATCCTCTTGTAGATCCCAGACTTAATAGATCTTTCTAGCCTGTTTAAGGGTGGTAGCCAATCTGGATAGATCCAAACTAACTACAAGAGAAACAATGACTATGAACAATATAAGCTATGCGGAAACTAACTTATATTATATTGCTAATAAGAACAATGAATAAAACAAAACTTTGATTACTATTAATCTGCTAGGTTACAAATTACTAACTATTAATATTTGTGAAACTTGTGTATGAAACTTATATCTAACTAGTGTGTTGGGTTCCTTGTTTCACTAGGAAAACCCTAATGGGCTACAAAACGTATTACTTTGTGAAGTGGGAATGCATATCTATTCCTTTATATCTCATGCATATCTCTAACAGCACTAATCTATTTATATGTAGCAGTACTATCGGACTACTAACACACTAATACTTATAATGGCAATACTACCATGTATGGCAGTACTGTAACTATTTTTAACTAATTATTACTAACTACTTAGTCTATTGTCGTGAAATCTTTGCATTCTTCACAGCTAAGCAATAAGGAGAATACTGGCAGTAGTAACTTGTATAAGTAGTAACACTAAGTTGTAGAAACTTTTGAAATCCAACAATCCTCCCCTAAACATGATGTTCACTTGTTAACCTTCATGTTTCTTCAGCTTGAGCTTCTTGAACACTAAGAGGATGTATCCAAACACACTGCTACTCTTTAATCTGCTTTTTGATGAACTTGAACTCTTTTGTTACTCTGTAAACTTGAAATTCTTTAGCTTCTAGTCTTTGTCATCATCACAACATCTCAGCAACTCAGCAACACAACAATACTAACTAAGTTGGCCATGTAGTTTTTAGAAAACTACCAGCTATAAACGGATTTGATATTTCTTTACCAGTAGCCGTTTGCTCTAGAATAACCAATGCTTCATTGCAATAACATGGTGCATTGATAACCATATAGTTTTGAGTAAACTATCAACTATCAACGGATTTGAGATGTCTTTACCAAGAGTCGTTTGCTTTGGACTAGCCAACTCTTTACTGTGAAGCATTTTGAGTTGATTACCATATTGTTTTTGGCAAACTATCAACCATTAACGGATTTGAAAAGTCTTTACCAAAAGCCGTTTGCTCTGGACTAACCAGTTCTTGATGTTTGTTAGACATGGTGAACTGATGACCATTTGTTGTGTGGTTATAAAACCAACACTTAAAGATCCTTCTCACTCCCATCATGGCTTCCAGATTCATTAATCTGCTTTTGAATGAACCTAAGCAGATTATAAGCACTTTCACTTGCAGACTCAGCTATTCAATCAATAAACCAACTCCTCTCCAGAGATTCCTTGTAGTGGATTCCTTCTACTGCTAGCATGTAAAACTCAGTTCCATCATCTAGCACCGGGGGGGGGGGCCCCAAGATATGAACTCTACAGTTATCATAAAAATTCCCAACTCTGAAGAATCCATTCCTCTTGTTCTTCCAAAGATCATCTTGCAGCATTTGCCTCAAACATAGTCCCTTAAATACCGCCAAAAGAATTAGATTAATTCCTTCTGGAGTTGATATTTTAAATCTCTTCATCACTAGACTATGTAACTCAATAAAGTCCAATCTATCAAACCTTGAAACCATTTTAGTGAAAGTCTTGATATATCTTGAACTTCCATCAGCTCTAAAAACTCTGTAATAGTCAATAGGAGGTTTTCATATCTATTTAGTATTATAAAATTTAGTACTCCCATCAACAATTAGATACCTCATTGTCTAGAACTTCATAATTAATAATTTCTCATTCCTGCAGCAGGGTACTATCATCAGAAAATATTTATATTGCTCGTTGCCTCTTCAAGATCAGAGTCAGATCTTTGCCTTATAGACTTCTATGTAGCATTTATCAAAAGTTCTTCTGCCTGCCTTTTTCAGTACTCTCTGAATTTCCCTTCTTGCTTGAACTTCAACTTTAGTACTGTCAGGTTCTTCCAAGAACAGCTCCTCTCTACACAGCTGCTTTCATATTCCTCTTCTAAATCATCTTTCCATCTCTCTCAAACCCAATAGGCACAAAGTCTGCAGCTCTTTCTTGTTCCTTGATGTATAGGGCTTGAATCTCTTCAAGAGTCTTTTTGTTCAGCTGAGCATGATATCAGTCTATCTGATGCTTAATGTAGTCATCATTAGGATTCTCAGTTGAGTTCTTGTTGGAGGTTTGTTCCTGATAGCTGCTGATCTCTCTACTGCAAGCTGTTTCTTCCTATTTTCAATATATTCAGCTAACAACCTTGATCTTTCTTTAACTGTATACATCTCTCTTTCTTCCATTTGTAGTCTAGCAGCTAACTCTTCACTAGCATCCATCTTGGATTGAACTTCATCATACAAATTCGCAATGTAGTTCACAGATGCTTGTTTTTATCTTTGTCTTTCCTCATTTTCCTTTTCCAATTATGCTAGTTCCTCTTCATATACTAGTCTTGCTACTTCAGCATCTTTAGCAATCTGAGCAGCATCCAAATCACTTCTCTTAACTTTCTTACTGTGCTACTTTCAAAACCCCTTTACCTTTAGTCTTTAATAGGGTCAATTGATTGAAGTGCTTAAATGTTAAGATAGATCTTTTAGGCCTATCAGATTCCTTTAACTTTTTAATAGCCCACATCCTTTCCAAGCTTGTCTTCACCTACAACATTACATGAGCCATCAGAAGAAATATATCTTCAATCTTCAAACACACTTGTTGAAGTAGAAAAGTCATGTGGAGTAACAACTGGTTCTTCATTGCTTCGCCCTTTTCTAAGACTTATGTATCAATGTTCACATTTAACTTCTCAGTCTCTTTACTTAGCCTCCCCTTATTCATTGGTTCCTCTGTGTCCATATAGTCCATACCATGATCAGCATCAAGATCACCAAATGTACTGTTATCCAAAGTTGGTCTAGGTTTGGCATTTTTCCTCCCCTGTTTGGATATAGACTCCTTTCTTCCCAACTTTCTCTTCATAGATAACCTAGACACACTCCTTAACTATGCCCTATGGTATGAGATTACTGGGTGACTCTTCATTTACACTTCTTGAAGCATTCTTTATATTTAATAAATTTTGCATCCTGAGCTATCCTTGGAGCTTCCAAAGCAAAGAACCCTGTTTGGCAAGTAAGGTGCAAAGAAACATAAAACACTTCTAGGGTCATGTCACCCTTAGCTTGTCAGATGTGGACCACTTGAAAGATTACTATCAAGGGATAGGGCTGAACACTGATCCCTTCACCACATATTAGTGCCCTCTAAAGAATCCTAAAGTTCTGGGTATTGCATAGCTAAATGATGAGCCAGCACAGGGGGTTGGTCCACCTGTACTAGGTTGAGTAGGAGATGTTGGTGTTGGGTTCAGGTGAATAGTTCTGAACCGTTCACCCTCAGTGTCTTGGTTGGCACAAACATAGAATCAAAGAGTGAGTGACTTTTCCTGAAAACTTTTAACACCTTTCCGGGACATGTATGAGAAAAACCTTTCATAGTAAGATCTGGTGTAAATAAACATCATTAAAAAGGTACACCAAACTCAAATTTGATTATTCAAGAACACCAATAAAAATCTTAGTATAACATAAGAAATTTCTTTTAGGATTATCCAAGTTCCCTAACATACCATCAAAAATAAGTTTCGAAAAGTTAAACTTATTGATTTGTTGCAAACAATATACCACTGAAGCAATATTGTTGAAAAAAAACAAATTTCCGCTCTAGATTTTGAACTTAGGCAAGAAGTAAGGTGATTGCCACAGAAACTTCCATGAGGAGAAAAGAGGTTGCTTTTTTTGAAAGGTATAGTTTGTTAAGTTCACACCCTCATATCCCATCAACATCATTAAAGGAGAAGAGAACTTCTATGGAGCTCCTGTTACTACTGACTTGGTGGCTTGCTATCAACATAGCATGAATTGCATCTCAATCATGACTGTTAGGAACTAGCAGTGATCCAAAACTGTTTAATATAATAAATATAGATAGTGGAACTTATACGAGAGCATGATGTAAGTGAACTTGATGTAAGAAAGTCCACTATCTCATGAAATTCTGAATTTCCTCTTGTTTTCTCTAAACACGCGACCATATTGTGTTGATCGACGAATTCCAAATCAACCATAGATATGTTGAAAAGGTTGAGTAAGGTGTGGGATATGTTCGATTATGAGAATGTGAGGGTTTTAGGAAGAGTAATTGAGATTTATATAAAGATGTGCTATTAGGTTGGATTGACCGACAAAATAAAATTGAGTCTTTATCTTAAAGAAAGAGTATTATCGAAGAAAAGATCAAGAATTTTCAAGTCATAGACCCCTATAAGCAAGTTGTTGGCGGAAATATCTCAACGGTTATAATTAATGAACATCTGTTATGCTCACCAACAGTAGTAACGGTAACAAGCAACACAAACTTTTGCCTGGCAGCACTAACTTTATGCCTGGCAGCACCAACGTTGCCTGGAAGCACCAACTTTGCTTGGCAGTACTAACTTGTAAGTTTCCATTTAGTACCCTCAAATCTAATCCAAACTGCATCTTTGACCTAATCCAAGCATCAACACCATTGTTAAACACTTTTGAGCAGCACCAACCAAGCTGGGCAGTACAAAGTTATGGTCTGACAGTATTAATCAAGCTGGCAGCACTAACTAACTCAGCACCATATGTATCCCTCAAAAATGAATATAATGAGCCCCAAATCATCATCTTATCATCTAAAGTCCATCTTCTAACTAAAATCATTTCACAAACTATACAACAAAGTAACCTTCTAACTTGCCTTCCCTGAACTAATGTAGCTATAGATTTATCATTCCAATGTTAACAATTAAGAAATTAAACCTGCTAACATCAAAAGCTTTAGTTAAAAGATCAACCACATTGTCATCAGTATGAATCTTCATCACCTGGATAAGCTTCTTCTCATAAGCATCCCTAATAAAGTGGTGCATAATCTCAATATACTTTGTCTTGGAGTGAAATATTGGATTCTTTACAATGCATATTGTGCTCTCATTATCAATGTAGATATTTATGTTCATAAAATTGAACCCATAGTCTAACATTTGATTTTGAATCCATAATACTTGCCCACAGCAGTTGGCAGCAGCCACATATTCTACCTCTGTAGTAGAAGTAGCCACAATTGTCTGCTTCTTGCATTGCCATGAAATAAGTCTCCTGCCAAGAAATTGATAACCTCCTGTTATGGATTTCTTATCAAGATTTGCTCCAGCATAGTCACTATCTGAGTAGGCTTCCAGGTCAAATGATGACACCCTATGATACCAAAGGCCCAGTTTGGGTTTGCCCTTGAGGTACCTAAAGATTCTCTTCACAGCATTAAGATGGGAGGTCTTTGGAGTTACCTGAAACCTAGAACAAGTACAGACTACAAACATAATATCAGGCCTAGAAGCAGTCAAGTACATTAAAGAGCCAATCATGGATCTATAAAGATGTACATCCACATCAGCAGCTTTTTCATCCTTGGTCAAAGGCTTCTGGGTCTCAATTGGAGTACTAGCATCGTCACACTACAAAATCATACTTCTTCAAGGGTCCTATTTGACATACTATCCTAACTCATGATAATACCATCTTCTTCTGTTTGACATGTACCCCGAAAAGAAGGTGAGACTCTCCCATAGAACTCATCTGAAATCTACTCTTCATCAATGCCTCAAATTCATCACACCAAGACCTCTTTGTAGAACCAAAAATAATATCATCCACATAAACCTGCATTAACATGATATCATTCTTGTCCTTCTTGATAAAAAGAGTCTTGTCAATGGTTCCTCTTCTATATCCACTCTTCAATAAGAACGTAGATAAAGTAGCATACCAGGCTCTAGGAGCTTGGTGTAAACTATACAAAGCTTTCACAACCTTGTAGACCTTCTTAGGGAACTTAGGATCTACAAAACTTGGAGGTTGAGACATATACACCTCCTCATCAATTATGCCATACAAGAAGGCACTCTTTACATCCATCTGATAAAGTATGAATCCCATATAAGAATCAAAGGCAAAAAAGATCCTAATGGCTTCAATCCTAGCCACAGGAGCAAAAACCTCATCATAGTCTATCCTGTTGGGAAAAACAAGGCAATCGGTCAACGTACTGCTAAGCAAAAAGGTCAACGTACTGCTAAGCAAAAGGTCAAAGTACTGCTAAGTAGAAAGTCAAGGTACTGCCAGTCAAAGATCGAAGTACTGCCGTGGATAAAGGAATCTTAAAGGATTATCACTTAAATGGTTATGTTAGTAATTATCTTGTAACAGTTAGTTTAATGATTAGTATTGATTAGTGTTTATGTCATACAAGGACTGTACATCTACTAGAGGTTATCCTTATGTTTATAAAAGGATCTCTAGGAAGATATTAAGAGATATAGAAAAACACGAATTAAGAATTATTAGTATTGAATTAGGGATCTGCAATTTAGGCAGATTCAAAAGGTTTTAAAATAGCAGATAAAATCGTTTTGAAGAAACAATGTGTGATCTTCTTCAGGTAACTGCCAATAGATTCGCATAGTTACAGTATTAACATTTTCATAAAAGGAATATCGATCCTACATGTGGTATCAGAGCCATGGGGCTCTTGATCTGGGATCTACAAGGTTTTTGAAGAAACCCTAAAACCCTAATTTTCAAGAAATCGATTTGTGGTTAAAGTTTTATGGGGTTTTTGAGTTAATTGATATATCAATATTTATAATTGTCCTCTCTACCTTAATTGATACACAATACAATTGTAAATCATTGTTACTATCAAGGGTTTCTATGAAGAATGAAGGCACTGCTCAAGGTACTATTCGAAAGTACTGCTTCTATTCGAAAGTACTGCTCATTATGCTCAAAGTACTGCTCGTTGTGAAAGTACTCGTCAGTTATGTTCCGACAATTACGGCATAGTTTCAACCGAAAAGTTAGTTTATTCTACTGCGAAGGATAATCTTCTTTCAGCCACAAGAGTGAATCATAGAGGCCATCTTCTATCTCTAGTGTATGCACTCCTTGAAGATTCTTGAACCATCCATCCTAATATTTCCCATTCTTCTTGAATTCCTTCCCAGAATTCATCATCACATGATTTACCTCTCCCAAATAAGTGGAGAGATCACCTAGAACAGTCAAACAAAGCCGTTGGGAGGAATGTGCTCATAATATCTTACAACACCTCGAAATAAGTGATATAAATCCTGTCTATCTAAGACATGCAGTTATCCTCCCCATAAAGTATCAAAAGCCCTGAGTGAATATTTGCACGTGAATGATTAATATCCTCATCAGGTGAATCACTAACTTGGAGCTCTGTAATCAAAGGAGATTCCTTCTAATGACTCTCTATCTTT
This sequence comes from Tanacetum coccineum, assembly GCA_026074375.1. NCBI lineage: Eukaryota > Viridiplantae > Streptophyta > Magnoliopsida > Asterales > Asteraceae > Tanacetum > Tanacetum coccineum. Next base: position 41,992 of record BQNB010012066.1, read on the forward strand.
TCATTCTTTCAAAAGTCTACATCTAAGTAGTTTTCTAAGCTCATCAATTTGTTTCCTGTTTCTCAAATTAGTCTTCTTTGATGCTTGTTCTTACTTCAGCAATTGTAAGCTTTCTTTCCTTAAGAGTCTTTATTGCTTCTCTTTCCTTCAACATCTCCCATTCTTTCTCTGAATCCATTGAATAAAGTCTTTGAAGGAGTCCTTAAATAGATGCTGAACTTTGGTTCATACAATTCCATCATCTGTGGATACTTAAATTTTGTCCAAAATATTTTTATCCTTGACTTTTAAGAAATTCATCAATTGATTTCTTCTTGAGCAAGAGAAGATAGGTTTCCTCAAAGTGTCTTTGGCTTTTGTTTCTTTCAATTCTTCAACCTTTTCTTTCTTCTTCTGCATCCATTCATCTTGATTTCCTAGCAACCCGTCCTCATCATTTGTAGTCTCCAATGCTCTAAATTGGTTGAAGAGTTAATTTCCTTCTTTTTGGGTTATCTCTACAAATCCCTTTTGCTTTGTCTCTCGGTCAGTAGCTTTGAGATGGTTGTTGATGTATTAGATTGAGATTGTATGGGACCAGGAGGCATCAAGACCTCAGTTGTTCTAGAAATAGCAACAATAACTTCAGCAACTTAAGTTGTTCTTCAGATTCCAAAACTTGAAGTAAGAACGGAGTGGGCTTGAAGGACCTGCTTCATTTCAAAAATTTAGGTTCCTTTCGGAGTAATAGTACCCTGTCAAGTCATTACTTTTGAGCCTGTCCTCCAAATTCCGTGTTCTTCTGTTTCTCCACTCTTTACATTAGAAGCTTCTTTCTCCTCAATATTAACTTCTTCAATCTCATCACTTTTTCTTTCCAAATCAGGAGTAACAACAGCATCTTTATCAACAATATCATCAAAGAAAGGATGTGCTGTATCTTCTTCTTGAACATTGTATGCTCATCAGAACAAAGTTCCTTCATCCTTATTCCTCCCAAATTGACTGAAGACACTTTCTTCTTATGCAATCTTTCTTCCGTTCTCTTTTGCTTATTAAGGTTTTGAATTCTCATACCCAAAAAGCATGATGCTGTACCACTGCCTGGACTGAATTTTAGGACAGTTTCTTAAGAGCTTGCTTTTGAGCATGAATATTTGTTTAGCTTGAGAAATGGGTTTTGCCTCTTTAGTCATCGTTTACCTATTCCACTTCAAAGCATATATAATCTAAAAGTCCCTTATCTCCTCCAGATGTTTGAGACCGCCACTAATCTGGGGAGTATAAATCATTGGGAGATTTAGAGAATATGAAGCATAACCATTTGATATGCAGCAAGTACCTTGTACGGAATCAGTACCTGAACTGCATCCTAATCATGTGTGTAGCAGTACCATGGAAGGAAGCAGTACCTGAAACTGAAAGCAGTACGTGAGAGTGAGCAGCACTTTGAGTTGGAGTGCCTTGAGCATCCTTGCAGAACTTGCAGCCCCTAGAAAGAGGACTATAACTATGTTCTTCTTCCGCTGCCAAGCTGTTTACTCACCTCTAACATAATGGAGTCAAAGGGGGTAATCCACACTAGAACTAAGGACTATGCTTCCTCATGAATGTAAAAACCCTTAGAAGAAGTGAAACGGATGTAAAAAGTCCTGAGATCTGTCTACACCCTCTAAACTGCTGTTTAAAAATAATTGAACGAACCAAGGTACATAAGAAAAGGTGTACCATTTGAAATATGTCCTAGCATCCCAGTTAGAATCATCAAGGAGAAATTAAACTTTTGGTTTGTGGCTAGACCTACAAGAGCAGAGGCAATGTTTGTCCCAAATTGTTCCCATGAAGTGCTCTTAGGACTAAAAACGATGAGTAAGACATGAACTAAATACTTCACTTTGGCAAATAGAGGTTTATAGAAAGTGAGCTTGTGCTAAGTTACCCTCAGAAGTAGCCCAATATCTCAGATGCAAGTCCCAAATAACTAGCTTAGGAAAAAGCAATCAACAACAACTACCATTTTCAACATCCAAGAAGTATGTTCAGCTCGAATGGTTTTAACTTCAGAAATCAAAATCTTTTTGCTATCTAACCTTGGGGCGCGATGTGAGGTACATCATTGATCACTTGGAGAGAAGCGGTAGCCCAAAATTTTTGAGAGCCATGACCAATAAGAACAGTATCAACAATCACCGAGTGATTAATTGAGGCAGCCAGTGAGAAAGTCGATGCTTTGATAAATCAGCATTCTGCGCACGTCTTTTCCAACAGAAACTTGATGAAACTACTTCGCAATCATGTTGTTTTTGTTACCTAAGTGCGAATGTTTTCCTTTTGAAGGGAAATTAATGTGCGTCGGAGGTTTGTAATTTAAAAAATATTTATGAAAAAGAGATAAATGAGAAAAAAATTGCATTACATGTTGAAGTATTTATAGGTTGTGTTGGATAACTTGAAGTTACAAGTTGTAAAAATGTTTTTAGCAAGCTCAAAAACGTACGTTTATAAACCGTTGACCGAAACGTTAGAACAGTACTTTTTGTCAAAGCATAACATTCTAAGTCAAGCCATCTTTACTTGAGGGGCTAGCATTACTTTCAACATAAAAAGATGTCCAACACAAATATGAGCAAAGACACTCCTTCACTTGAAACTATCACTTCAATCACCAAACCTCTGAAAAATCATTCATAACCTCACCCTCAATGAAATGTAGCAGAGAGCTTCCCAAAAATCCAAATATAACGAACCAGTACTTTACTTGATCACCAGTACTTTATATGTATCCTACACCCGACAAAGATAGCTATGGGTTTCAATCATCCAAAGTTGACCACCCCTAAAAAGTTAAACTAGCCAGTTAAAGCCTTCTGTGAGTTTAATCTTCTACTATTGATCATCAATATGCAACCTTGACCCCATTATGACCCTTTGCTTCATAACAAACTTGAATGAAGTGATGTCCGAATCTGAATATGCTTGGTCTTTTGAGTGAAAAAGGAGGATTCATCACAATTGCAAAAGGTCTTCTCATTGTCTATATGGATACATGTTCATGAAGTTAAATCCATAATCAAGTATTGAATTTGCATCCAAAGTACCTACACAACAACTTGCAGCTGCTCACATATTCTGCTTCTGTATAGGATATGTAGCCACAATTATTGTTTCTTGTCATTGCCAAGAGACCAGTCATCTTCAAGATATTGACATCCTCCCTGAAGTTGATCTTCTATCATGGTTGTCCCCAAGCATAGTCCACTATCGGAAAAAGCTTCGAAAGAGAAAGGAGATTCCTTAGGATACCATAAACCCAATTAGGTTTGATGTTTTTTGAGATACCTAAAGATCCTTTTGACAGCATGTAGAATGATAAACCTTTGAGTGACTTGAAAACTTGCCCACAGACAAACAGCAAACATTATGTCCTGGTCCTTGCAGCAGTAAGTACATTAAGACACCCAATCATAGACCAATAAAGAAGTACAACAACATCTTCACCTTCTTCATCTTTTCCCTAGAGATTAATAAGCTTCAATGGGGTGGATGCAGCTTAAATGGTACAAAGTCAAACTTGTATGAGAATATCTTTCACATATTGTCCTTGACTTAGAAAAATACCACCATTATAGATGCTTGACTTGAAGCCCGCAAAAAAGAAGTGGAGATTCACCCAAGGAACTCATCTCCTTGAACTCTTTTTGCATAAGTTCTTCAAAAATCCATCCACCATAGAAGAACTTGGTAGAATCAAAGATGATAACATCAACATATACCTGTACCAAACATGAATCCTCTTCTATCTTCTTAATAAAACAGAAATTTTTATCAATAAGTCCCCTCTCCTATATCCAAGTTTCAAAAGAAAAAGTGAAAGTCTTTCATACCATGCTCTTGGGGCTTGATGCAGGCCATAAAGTCTGACTTGACAACTACTTAGAACCTTTTGTTTGGAATGAGCAGGATCTTCAACCGGGAGGCTTTTGACATACACTCTTCTGTATGTTCCATATAAAAGCACTCTTGAATCATCTGATAGACAATGAAGCCCATGAAGATGCAAAATCCAAAAAGAGTCGATTTCTTCAAATCTGGCAACTGGTGCAAACACTTCATCATAATCCCACAACCTTCTATCTTAGTTGTAACCCTGGCAACTAGGCATGCTTTGTTCTTGATAATAGTACCCCGTTCATGAGCTCTCTTGTTTCTAAAAACCCATTTAGTTCAATCACCCTCCTTTGCCTTCGCTGGTATGTCCTAACACCCATACCTCTTGTAGCTTGAATTGAAGTAGTTTCTCCTTGCATCGCTTCAAACCCAACTTTCATCTGCTAAGGCTTGAGAGACTTTCTCTTTGGTTTCCTCTGAATAAGAAGCAAGCAAACCAAAGCAAACCCATATAGTCCGAGTAGTTTTAGGATGAAGGTATTAGAACCCTTAACCATTCATACACCACCTTCACCCCACGTGCCATACTTCTATTGAAATGGTGTGCATTGCTAGTATCACCCATACTTAACCTCAAGTGTAGGGGAGACCCACCTTTTACGCGTTAAATAAGCGTAGAGTCAGGCTCGTGACTCGAACAAAAACAAGCGCTTATTAGGAGGCAACCAAATCTTTTATTTTCTTAAATATTAGGTGTGTCTTGTGTGTCATATGTATCTTGTGTGTTTATTTTGAGTCATATGATTGTGTTAACTGTTTTTCATGGTTTATTCAGTAATTCATACAGGAAATAACTCATAAGATTGCGTACAAGAAACTTTTTATCAAAAACAAAGAGAATTTTCTCAGAGTGTAGAGACGGCATCACGATTTGTACGCGACGCTGTCAGCTCATCCGTTGTGACGACGTCAGGATTTTCCTGACGGTGTCATGAGCCTAGCTACAGAAAATTCGAAATTTTTAAGTATTTTTGAAAATATAACTTGTGTAGTATTTCAAATTTGTAATTCTTTTATAAACCTGTAGAAAACCACGATTACGTTAACACATTCATCCTATCTTTATCGTTTTCGTAAAGTCTAAACGTAGTTAATAAGGTTGTATTTATCATTCACCCGTAGATTTTACGCTTGGTGTGGTTGTCTTTGTCTTTGATTTGCAGGTTATATTTGACGAGAAGAAGCTTGGAAGTTCTTAAGAAGTTTCATTGGACAATTCTTGGATGACGATTTAACCAGTTATCGCATGTTTCTTCTTCATTATTGAGCAAACCAGGGGAGTACTAGTTTCTTTTCCTTGTTTTCTTTTCCCTTTATTTGTTCTTACGGGTACTTATCTTTACTGCTTTATAGAGTCAACCCTAATTTCACATTGTATATTATTATATCGCACATTTTATGCTTGGTATAGTTGTCTTTGTCTTTGATTACAGGTTATATTTGATGAGAAGAAGCTTGGAAGTTCTTAGGAAGCTTCATTGGACGATTCTTAGAGGACGATTTAACTAGTTATCGCATGTTTCTTCTCCATTATTGAGCAAACCAGGGGAGTACTAGTTTCTTTTCCTTGTTTTTTTTCCCTTTATTCGTTTTTACGGGTACTTCTATATAACATTGGGGACAATGTTCAACTTAAGTGTAGGGGAGAAATAAGCCTTAGAAACTATTCATTCATTTGCCATTTGCCTTGTTCCTTAAAATGATAGGTAATATATCGAAACATAGCATAAAAAGGTAATTTTGACCCAAATTTAATTTTTTTTATGACACATACCGACGAAAACCGAGTATTAATAGCGTCTCATGGATAGGAATGTATATGACTAGCACAAACCCTCAGAATTCCACCCCAAAAATGTGAGATTTGCCTTTAGATCTTTAGGAATTCGGGTATCCATTATTGATACCCATGATAGTTTATACCTTTAGCTTTCTCGTGTTAAGGTTCGAATGCAGTCATATGTGTCTATTATGTCATTACGGATGTGTACGTATGGTCTTTGTCGCCTTTTCTGGAGCATTGGTATCAGTATTAAATTATATGAGTGTACCGGTAGTATATTAAATTCTAAAACTTGTTTTTGTGATGCATCCCGAGACCGCATAGTAAGTATTAGGATTTGCTAGATAAGAGGCACTAGGATTAACCCATGTTTTAAACCTGTAATTGTTATTATGGTCACACCGATCATATAACTATCCCACACCCTTTCCATGCACTCATTTTAATGTAGGATACCCCTAGTACAACCCTCCTAGCCTATCCTTTTTCACGGTTCTCATAATTTTCTAGTTAAGCTGGACTATTAATGAAGAGCATTGTCACCCTTAAACTAATCGTTACACCCAAATTGCCTTAGCCTACCTTGTATGTACTCGCCTTTAGTACATTATTGTTTTAACCTAAGTTAATTATTTGAGTACATGGTTGCTAAGTCCTTTTCCTTGTAAATACTATTTTAGGACGATTGGGATTCATGGTAGTATTTATTTCGCGGAAGAATGGGGAAGAAAAGTTAAATCATAACCCCCATATGTTTGTTAGATTATCTCTATGTTATTTTAATCCACCTCAAATCGGGTCATAGAATAGTTCGCTTGTAAAGTGTGTAAAAGTTCACATCTATAAACCCTCATGATGTATTATATGTTTAAGCAATGACAGGGCAAAATTGTATGAAAAAATTATATATAAAAAAAGTAAAAAATGTACGGGCTGCCATTTGCTTATGTTTATGTTTATATTAGAGTCAAAAAAAAAGAAAAAGAAATAGATTGGTGTAGAGTTTTGTAGAATTTGTATATTTTGTCCAAGTCTTTGACTTAGCAACCAAACCAACATGTATTCTTATAAATAATTAGCTAACCCATTGTAAACCCCCGTATTTAAGGTCATTACTATTTCTAATCTCATAATTAATTTATAAATTTTAAACAAGTTACTTTTATTTACATTTAGACATTTTATTGAAATCGTCGTTTTAATTAATTACAAGCATCTTAAAAAATAATTATCGTCATGAACCGTTACTATATTAAACTTTTCAGAAAAGTATTCCGTTTAATGTAGAATTATTTTTATCATATTCGTTTTTACTTCGTGGTTTCACCTTAACCCTCGTTATATTTTACGTCGATACCCGTTAGCCTCAAAACTACCTACCTATCTTAAAAATTATACACTAAACACTAAAGTTTATAAAATTTAAACTTAAAATCACTTACCAACACCTCAAATGAGGCGTGGCAATTGGGGAAAGAAAGTCAAGACACTTGTCTTGATTTTCTTTCAAGACTTGCATGTATCCTTCCTACAAAACCATGTGCTCTTCACTTCTCATAGTAAGTAAAATATTTCACACACACACACCTTGTTTCTCCCTTGTTCTTGCCGTACACCTTAACCCATAAAACCCTTAATTCATACAAAATTTATATTACAATCACTTGTTATATTTACACCATTTAATTCCTCACATTCCAAGCTCCATTTACATACCATAAAACCCATCATTTGTAGGCTTTGGGGATGATTAGAAGATTTTGTGAAATGGTCATGCATGGTCAAGAAATGATGTCCTAGTAAAGTTTGGTGGCTAGGAAAACTTATTGTTAATAACTATTTTGGGTGATCATTATAGTAAGCCATCTTTCTTACTTTTCCTAAATTTTCTTATAAGACTATTTTTGATATTATTACTTGCTATAAAAATATATATTGATGAGTATGGGATATGTTCAGGATATGTGTTGTGGCTTTGTATAAGAGTTGATTGTGTTTTAAATGAGTTAGAAATAGGTTTGGTTGGATTTTATAGAGACTGTTTTGAAACAGTAGCAAAACGTGTTGTTTTCTCAAAACATTTTGGGCTTACGTCCTGTAAAAAAAAGTTCAGGGGTGGATAGAAATATGTCTTTTTTTTTTTTTGTGGGGGTTTTTTTTTGGTTTTGTTGGTGTTGTTGGGGGGGGGGGGGGGGGGGGGGGGGGGGGGGTTTGGCATGATGTCATAGTTGGATGGTCAACCACCTATTATTATTGAATGAGATAAGGTCAAAAATACTAAAATGGGTCAGTTCTGGACTTCTGTTTAGAAAACGTATTAAACACCAGGTTTATGAGTTAAATGTTTGGGTTTTAAAGCATGGGTCAATACTAGACATCATAGGGAAGCTTTAGAACTTGGCCTCACATCCATTGCTATCTTAGATTAGGAGTTAAAGATTAAAGGGCAAGAGAAAGAAATTCAGTCACCTTTCTGTTTTGAACTTAGGGTTAGTAAAATCTATTTCCCAGGGATTGGTAATGTAAAGAGTGATTGGCTTAATGTGTTTGAAATTAGACTTCAAGGGCTTCAAGGTGAATACCTATGAGTTTATAACATTTTATATAGATTGGTAGAAACAGGCCACTAAACATGAGCGTAATTCCAGAATTGGCTTTTACGTCTTGACTAAAAATGAACAAATGTGTAGATACTCAACCAAAATTGGCATTAGATGGCGAAATTGGTAGATGTTTAATTACATATAAGAACAGTCATATGTCAATTTTGGGAGTCAAAAATACTTTTAGTTAAGTCATAGAAGCCATTTGCGCATAACTTAGGAACATATCTATATTCGTCAAACTTTCTTACTATTATGTTTTACTTGATATTATAACTAAGACTGGTCACATATTTTAGGTGGTGCGTAAGGGATTTTATCTTGTTCAAGACTTATTATACTTCTGATCTCTTTGATATCTCGGTGAGTTCATAGCCTCGCCTTTCAACTTTTCAAGTATTTTTCTTAAACCCCGCGAGGGAGATGCATGCTAGTTTTTATAAAACGAACACAAGTAGTTTTCTTCTTGTATGCTTGGACCCGTATGTGAATATATGTTGTTGCTTGAGTAGCTTTCGTCATAAGACCCCAATCGTGAGCCGTCAACTACCTATGATGGGTAGCCGCTCATACAATTAATAGCGCTATGGGCTTGACAACCCGGTTCGGTTTTTGGGAGTTTGAATCCGGGAAAGTGAGCACTCCCAATGTACGGACATATTGTATGGAGCTGTAAGTGGTTTCAGACGAAAGACTAGCCGTGGGGCATTCATTGGATTATTAATTGATTATGGATTTCGTCAATGGGATCGGTGTCGCGAGCTCAATGCAACTGTTGTTTATTAGCTTGTCTGATCAACAAGTCTAATGATGCATGAAATCATAATGCTTGGGTTCAACTCTTTTATCATTCTATCAAACTATGGAATTACACTCAACCTCGTGTTGACTTTTTAGCATGTTTCATCTCAGGTAATTGAAGTACGAAGGCTTGAAGGCACTGATGAGGAGGATTTGCGCTAAACTTTTGTCCACCATTTAAAAACCCATTCCTCATTAAAAACTTGTTTTAGTTTGGTTAAATCAAACTTATTTTATGTATGGTGATGATCTCTTGGGACTACGCATTTGAACTCTGATAAATATGCAATGGAATGGTTGGTTGTTTTTAAAACGTCTCATTGAGTCGTTCTTTATATCTCATGACTATTGTACTATTATTTAACACCCAAATTGTTGGTTCCGCTGCGTGTAAATTTAGGGGTGTTAAACCCATCCACTCCAAATTCACCTAAAGTCACCACCCAAATGTATCCCATCTGTTTCCGTTTCCATTAATGTTATCTTACACCTACACCCCACAACCCTTTAAAAGACCTCTTGGATACAAATGAATAATGCTTTGCGCCAAGCGGGGAGTTAGGATCCTTTACCAAGCATATGGTAATTAATATGCTATGATAGGTAATGAGTGTTAATTCTCCGTTTCCCTATAGATGTTATAATTTATTATACACCCGAGTGAAAGAGAGAATCCCAAACACTTATGTGAGGTGCTAGTATATACTTTCCGTGCTTTTAACTATGAGGTCTAGAAGGTTGTGTTGTAAAATACTTTTAAAGAGTAGGTTAAATAACCCTCATATTGTTATTGTCTAGGTAGAAAAGCCTATTTGCTTGAGGACAAGCAAATCCCAAGTGTAGGGGTATTTGATGAGGTGTCATTTTATACACTATTTTGGGATCATTTAACCTCCTAAATCATGCAAATATGCCCAGATTATGTGCTTAATCATTTGTTTTTAGGTTTTTAGCAGTTGGATGGCTTTTGGAGGAAATACACGTGACTTGGGCTCATTTGGAGAAGAAACTGACAAGATTACGGACCTACACCAATTCCATGAAGAAGTATTGTTCACAGAGCGTAGAGACGGCGTAGCAGGCATAAAGCGACGCCGTCGTGATCTATTTTATGATGGCGTCAGATATCTAGCGCCGGCGTCAGGACGTGGCCGACTTAAAGAGGATCTAGAATCATCCACGTAGCGACGGCGTCAGGACTTCAACATGACGCCATCACAGCGATATCTCTATATATACAAAACTAATTTTAGGGTTTTAAGTATGTAACTTTGTATAACTTTTGGGAGACGAACCCTAGTCTTTGTAGTAGCTTTAAAGGTCGTTTTTAGGGCCTCAAATCCTATTGTAACTACCTTCTATCCATGTTTTAATCATGTAAGAGTGTTATTCATTAATCATTCAATATATCTATGTGTTGTGTGATTAATCTATGTTCTTGCTTTATCCTTAACATGCTAGGCTAAACCCTCCTTTGTATTAGCTTATGTTTGCATGAAAGTTGGATTGTAGATCCTATTACTGTTGCTTCTTGTATAATGAAATGTGCACGTAGGATTTAGAAAATCCAGCGTTTGTTTTTGTATCGCAGTAGATACGTCTAGGGAAATCGAGATGCGTAGAAAGTATACATCGGGTAACAGTCTTCATACTACCTTACCCCCTTATATGGTTGATCCCTCTTAAGGTATTTCACACACATTTAATATACTCTTAGAGGCCTTGTAATAGTCTTCATACTACCTTACTTGTGCGTTTCCTTAACGGAATGTTAAATAGACGGCGGGTTTGTGTAATCCGTTCATGACCTAGGAAATACTTACACAAATCATCACAAGTGTGGCAAGGCAACAGGATTAGGAGAAGCAATTTGATAAGTAATACATGATTAAGTAAATACATCTAATTATCATAAAGTTATCACCAGTAGATTAGATATTAGTTTTAGTTCATAGTTAAAACAAACCAACCTCTCAACCAAAGATTAACTTTCTTCTTATAAATATAAAGAAAACACAAAAATAATCTTCTCTCAACCCCTAGAATTCTATTGGACCATGATCAAGCCTTCCCAACCTATTCCCCTAGAGAACGATAATAACCCCGAGTCTTGCCTATACTACTACGACAATGGTTAGGTACTCCGCCTGGGGAGTTGTAAAACTTCTTGTTGAAGTCCTACGACGACCACATCAGTATGATAGATTAAATGCTTTTCTTATTAAGCAAGAAACAAAACGGAATGGTAATAACACACTTTTATGCAAGAAGAAAAGTTCAAACCTCATTTGGTATGTGCTTAAATACACATGACTTTATCCTTACTAAAACGAGCTTAAATAACCAAAACGGACATAAAATGCCAAATATATGCTTGTTTTGCGTTATGTAATGTGCATGTAATGGTTCACAAAAAGACAAAAAACGAAGCCAAAACAGAAAAAACCAAGCACTGGATTGGAAAGAGCATGGAAAACCGAAGCCAAAGCTGTATGCATCTTAGTGGGCCAACCCAACCCAAGTTAATGGGCCAAGTCAGCCCATTAAGCCATTTAAACAAAGCCTTATAATTACAAAAGCCAAAAATTCCATAACCAACCGGCCCAAATCAAATAGCCCAAAACCATTTAACTATACATTCGTTAAATACCTTACACAACCAATCCTTGGAGATTTACACCGTTAGTCCTTTGGGACTAACACCGTTAGTCCTATGGGACTAACACCGTTAGTCCTCAACACCTTACACCGTTAGTCCCTAACCTAACACTCGTTACCCTTTTAACCCCAAATTTGAAATGTAATTAAATAAGCCCGAAAAAGGCAGGAAAGCCCAAAACAGGGCAAAACCACCCCTCCAAGGTTTCGAAAATGCTCACTAAGGACCCGTACTCACTCCCCTCAACACCCTAACACACTCAGTGTCACGCTGGCACATCCAAGACCCCTTATTGGACATGAAAACGCGGCAAGAATTATGGGAAAGTCAAAAGAATTAAAGATACATTTTAATGTTGATTGGCTATTCTTATTGCTTTCCATAAGCAAATATGGCATGATTGGGAAGAATTCAAGGCCTTAGGCGATTTCACCTCAAAACACACCCTATAAATAGGGGATGGAATTCACACAGAAGAAGCATCTAGGAGTTTTAGGTTTATTTTACTGCTTATTTACTTCCAGTATTTACTTTTCATGCATTGTAACTTTGAAGTCTTAAAGAAATTCAAATTTTATGATTCTGTCACTTTAATCATATCTTTCCTTTAAAGCTTTAATTTGTTTTTTAAGTTGTTTAAATAAGCTAAATAAGCTCTTACATTTCTGTGTTTCTTAAAAAAGCTTTCTCAAAAGCTAATCTAAGCTTTTACTGTTTCATTTAATCACAAGTCAATTACCTTAGTTTATTGGATGATAAGCCAAAAAAGGATGGGCTTATATGACCATACCAACTCTATTCTATGCTAGATGAAAGGAAAAAGAAAGCTTGTAGAATCACTTTTAAAAGCTTAATCATCCTTGTTTTGTGCAAAGGATCAAGTGAGTTTCAATTTCCATTTTATAGCTTATTTCATTTTCAGCTTATTAAACTGCTAAATATTTGCTTATCCCATCACTTGGATTTTCATAAATATCCTCAAGAGCAGGAATTTAAGAATCATCTTGGTCATTGTTGTTTAGAGCAGGTCCACCAGCACTAAAAACATTTGAAGGACTGGAAGTACTAATTGGTGTGCTAACAGTATTAACTGTGTTAGTACTGTAGCTCTAGCAGCTCCTGCTTGAAGAAGCAAATCCTCAGCTTCTTGAGCAAACTCCTTTCTAAGAGCTTCAGCTGCATCATTAGCCTGCTTTTCTTGTCTTTTAAGCCTTTCAAGCTCTTTAAAAAGGCTTGATCCTCCTGATCTACTGGCTCCTCATTTGTCTTTAAACTAGTATCCTTATTAGGCTTTTCACCTTTATTCTTTGCTTCTGAGCTCTTGACTGTTGAGGTATAAGAAGAACATATTGGCAGTACAAAGTAGTCTTGAGCAGAGTCAGCTTCCATTTCAGAATTTCCTGCATCAATTTTATCTTGTGTACCTGCACTGTGATTAGCTTCTTCTAGACCTACAGTTTTGTTAGCTTGATTCTCTGATCTCACAGGCTGATAATTCATTGAATCATTTAAATAATCAAGATCAAACAACCAATTTGGTCCTTTCCTTGCAACATTTGGTTTATTTTCTAAAAAGTTTATATGCAGGTTTTCTTCAACTCTCTTAGTTTCTAAATTGTATACCCTAAAAGCCTTGCTATTTAGGGAATACCCAACTAAAAACCCTTCATCAGACTTCCCTTCAAACTTGCCCAGATGGTCAATGGTATTCAAGATGGTCACATGGCACCTAAAGGGTCTTATATAGCTTATGTTTGGTATTTTACCAGTTATAAGTTCATAAGATGTCTTGTTTTGAGGCTTGGTCACTAATACCCTATTAAGGACATAACAAGCAGTACTAACTGCTTTAGCCCAAAAAGTGTTAGGTAAAAATGAATCTGCTAGCATTGTTCTAGTAGCCTTAATAAGGGTCCTGTTCTTTCTCTCAGCAACTCTATTTTGTTGTGGAAATCTGGCATTACTATATTCCCTCTTGATCTCTTTTGACCCACATAATTCAATAATGTCCCTGTTCTTGAATTTTGTACCATTATCACATCTAATAGTTTTAACATTTTAATTTAATTAGTTCTCTATTTGTCTTATAAAGTCCTTAAGGATTCCACTAGGTTTCATCCTTAGTTCTTAAAAATAACACCTAACTAAACCTGCTAAAATCATCAGTGATAATCAGGCAATAAGTCTTATGGTTTATGCTCCTTAAAGATGTAGGTCCAAATAAGTCTATATGCAAAACCTGTAAGGGCTAACTAATAGAGCTTACTATTTTGGCCTTATAGGAGGCCTTGTGTTGCTTACCTTTTTGACAAGCAACACAGGTGTGGTCATTTTGAAAAATCTTTGAAGGTAAACCTCTTACAAGGTTTCCCTTCACAAGTTTGTTTAAGTTTTTGAAATTAACATGACCTAACCTTCTATGTCATTTGTTAGATTCATCAACTGTGGCCTTTACAATTAAACAAGCTAAACCTCCAGAAGGAATAATGTTCTCTAAGTTGAAACTGTACATATTGTTTTGTCTAGGGATTCTAAGTAATACTTGATTTTCATCAGGCAACTTAAAGTCAGAAGATAACACAAGACATTCAGTGTCTGTGAAGAGAACCTTGTTCTTCTTGTCACACATCTATGACACAGAAAAGGGATTGAAATGCTATAGTTCTTTCACAAAGCACACATCCTCAAAATCTAACTTTCCTAATTTTATTTTACCTTTACCAATTATGTAACCTTTACTACCTCCAAAAGCAACAGGGCCACCATTATAGTCTTGATATTCAGCAAGGTAGGCCTTGTTCCCAGTCATGTGCCTGGAACATCCACTATCAACAATCTCTTTGTTCTTTAAAGCTCTTTATGGATTATCCTGCACATCAAATAAGAGAAATTAGTTTCTCTTAGGGACCTAAGTCATTGCTGACTTGGGTCTGCCTAGTAGATCTTTAAAATTAACATTTTTACTAAAGCTTGATCCACTATTGTATTTAGAGACCTTGTTCTAGTAATGTCTTTTGGGTCTCCAATTACAACATGTTGAGGGCTTAACAACAGTTTCCCTTATGCCCCCAACAGCACTAACTGCTTTGTCCCCAATAGTATTAACCTTTTGATTTGAAAATTTTACTTTTGGTGATGTTGTTCTATTAAATAGCCTTCTAATAGGTGAATGAGATTTATAAAAATTATTTCTTGGTCTGATTTCATTCATAATGGGTCTGGCAGTATTAACTTTCCTATTAGCACTAGTTGATACTGCTTGACTATTAAAATTATGTCTAGCAGTATTAACTATAATTCTACCAGTTCTAGTTAGTACTGCTGTTAGAACAAACTGGTTTTGGTGATTCAATCTTTGCACATTGTTCCAAACTGGTCTATTCTCCCCTTGACCAGTACCCTTACCCTTCTTTTTGTTCAATTCAACCTGTTTAGCCATTCTTTTCTCATGGAAGTCACAATCTCTAATAAGATGGCTAAAGCTACCACATACAAAGCATGCCTTTTTAGTAAACCCATATCCCAAACCCAACCTTTTGGACATTAAACCATTCTAGTCTCTCTTGTTAGCTTTAGGACTTGGACTATATGTGTTTTGTTCTTTAACAGTTTCCCTATGAGTTTTTACATGGTTAACAGTATTAACAAAAGCAAAACTAGGTTTTTCCTGTTCTTTTGAAGGTTGAATCACATATTCATCATCACTGTCTGACTCATACTCCTCAATGATAGGAGCATCAGACCAAACTTTATGTTGACTAACAACTTTGGGTTCAACTACAACTGGTTCAGGCATAGATTCAAGTGTTTCTACACTAGAATTGGACTTACAATAGTTAAAATTACTGGTTTGTGTATCAGATTCACTAGTTTTAGACTGTTTTAGACCATATGTGAACATAGAATCATCTACTTCTCTATCAGGCCAGGAAGGTATGTAATTTCCTGTCACTAGAGGGGGGGCTGCATGCATGCCTTCAACATTTATAAATCTATCATGCATAGGACTATCTTCTAGATTACTTAACCTACTGTTAAATATACTTTCAAGAACTTCTTTTTCATAACTTAAGATACCTTAATGTATTTGATTTCCATACCTAAGCCCAGATTTGTCCCTAGTACTCATCTGACTATTTAGCTGTTTACTAAGGTTTTTAGAAGAACTTTGAAAATTCTCAAGTTGACTCAGAAGACTCTGAAACCTGTCATAACCTTTATGTAGTCCTTCTGAGTTGGATACAGAAAAGCCTTTAAACTGTTGTT
Organism: Tanacetum coccineum; assembly: GCA_026074375.1. Lineage (NCBI taxonomy): Eukaryota > Viridiplantae > Streptophyta > Magnoliopsida > Asterales > Asteraceae > Tanacetum > Tanacetum coccineum. The sequence goes on from BQNB010012066.1 coordinate 58,031, forward strand.
TTAAAATGTATTTCTGCATCTTCTTTGATTCATCATTGCCACCAAATCTGGATTTGATAGCATCCCACATCTCTTTAGCATCAGTCATCTTGTGAAATTTTGCTAAATGGTCTTCTGGTAAAGCCATAAGCAAGGTGGTCCTTGCTTTTCTTTCTCTTTCTTTGGCTAAAATTTCTTTAGCAGGTTTAGGAGGTAGAACCTTTATTACTCCATTTGTATCTGTTAAGACACTTACATGACCATTTCCTTTTTGTATGACTTCTCATATAGGATAGTCTGTATAGATCAAGTAATGTTCCATTTTCATGGCTAAAATGTCATACTCACCTTTTTTCATAATAGGGAGTTTTATGTTGACACAGTGTGAGGGGCTTGTTATGTTGGTGTTTGTGGTGGTGGTGGTGGTGGTAGATTTTCATCATCTGATCCTACCATTGAATATATCTAAAAGGTAAAGGTTTATAACTAATGTGTTTTGGTTCTTCTTACTCAGAGTTTCTCTACAAGCTCTGATACCACTTGTAGATCCCAGACTTAATAGATCTTTCTAGCCTGTTAAGGGTGGTAGCCAATCTGGATAGATCCAAACTAACTACAAGAGAAACAATGACTATGAACAATATAAGCTATGCGGAAACTAACTTATATTGCTAAGAAGAACAATGAATAAAACAGAACTTTGATTACTATTAATCTGCTAGGTTAGAGATTACTACACTAGTACAAATCTGGGATTTCGTTACACATGTTGTTTTTTAAACGGCCACACAGTCAGATATTTATGTGACTAAATGTACCAGGATAAAATAAACAGCCACACTTGAACTCATTTTGTGTGACCATTTTAGAATTTCATTGTCACACATTTGAATATTTATGTGACTAGACTTAACTGGTAATTTTTTGTTGATTATTTAGTCACTTATAATTTAGGACGTGTGACAGATACAAATAAGTTTGAAACCTTAGTCACACTATATATATACATATGTGATAAATATATGTCACACAATTGAACAGTGTGACCAAAATCCATATATGGTCACATGAAGTAATTGTGTATGTGGCTAGATCATATAGTCAAGTTTGTCACACATTATTTAAAAGTGACTGCTATTTTTTGCTGAATATTTAGCCACATATGAATTTGAAATGTGTGACAACTGAAAAGTAAGTTTGAAGCATTAGTCACGATATACATTTAAAAGTGACAAATATATGTCACACACTTGAACAGTGTGACCAAATGTCATATATGGTCACACTAAACCATAGACATACATGATTAAGTGTAACCAAAATTCGATACATATGGTCACGTAAGTTAATATGTGTGTCTAAAGTTTAGTGTGTGTTTGCTTGCCAAAACCTAATGTGTATAGTCACATTTAATTGTAGCATGATCATGTGACTATAGGCTTTACAATAGTCACACCATATCACAAATGTGTATCTAAATTATGTTTATGGCCACATTATAAGGGTATTATATGTGACCAATACATTCAAAATAGTCACATTGTGAAATATTCATGTGACTATTATTTATAGCAAAATGTGAACTCAGTTATCATTAACCTTGATATTAGTCACATTGAGTGTTTGTGTGACTAAATTCAAGATGTTATATATGGTCACATGAAGTATTTATTTAGGTGTCTAAATCATAGAGTCATATTTTGTCACACATTATTTAAGTGTAGTCACAATTCGATACATATGGTCACACATTTCTGATAACTTATGTAATTTTGAGGGGTTAGATATGGGATTTTATAGTCTATCTAGTTTGAGTCTAATTTGATATTCACTGCATGAATTGAGTTCAAACTATTAGTTTGAGTCTAATTTGATATGAGATATATATATTGAACTGCTCGTTATCTCTCTAATGCCGTAGGGTTCCTTTTATAGACCAATGATAAACCCTAATAGACTTACAAAATGCACAAAAGATAGTACATATCTTCTCCTTTAATATCTCATGCATATCTCTTAAATGGTACTAACTATTTTATACTAACTGTACTAACTAACTGAGCAGTACTTAACACTTTGTTATTATCAGTACTAACTATAACTTTATCGGTCTCTAAGGATTATACTAACGTACCTAAGGCAGGAATGAATTAATTCCTATATCGAATTGTAAGTCTATTTCATCTATTTTCTTTCAGTTTGAGTTAGTTATGGTTCAATGATGAACACAAAAATTAAAATTAGGGATTTCTCATTTTCCTTTTCAAATTTGTACAATTAAGACTACTAGGATACAATGTAGAACTAATATGCTTCCTGTAGACATAGGATTTGCACACATTTGTGAGTTTGTTGAAAATTTGATTTTGAACCAAAACCTCAATTTTATTTTCAAATTTTTATGTGGAGTTAATCGTTACTCTACATTTGTTACATCTAGGCACACACTCAAAATATCAACACATATGTAAGAGATTAAAATATGACTTTAATTGTTTTATTTTAGGTGACAATGCCTCCAATTACCGCACTAGATCATCAAAAGACACGAAACTACATTCCACTTATATCAAATGAATTTAATCAACCATTACAAAACATAGTTGCTAGTCTTGATAAACGATATTTTCATGAGGGTAGGGTCGTGAGTCAAAATTTTGAAAACATGAGTCACATTCGTGCTAAGTTTGAATCAATTGATTTCGATTGTTTTTGAACATAAACGAACAAATTGTCCCTCATTTTGTTCTAGAGTTCTATAGTCAACTAACTTTTAATTATAACTCCACGGGTCATTTTGTGGCTAACTTTGTTATACAAAGTAAGTCATTCTCTCTCACTCTTGAGGAATTCGGTCAAATCTTAAAAATACCGTTCAAATGTCAAGTGTCACACATCGACATGTGGTCACTCGACTACTTGTCAATAAGTGTTCTTAGTAAAGGTCGTTATAAAACCACTCCTCCATCTCCAAGTGTCGTCAAGTCTTTCATTCAAATTCCTCAACAAGGTCAAGTCACCCGTACTAAAAACATGAAAACCATTGTCGTCGAAAAAACAAAATCTTAACTCGCGAAATTCAACCTCATATGAAACCATGGGTTGATATCATTCGTGAAAATACCATTTGTCTAGGAGGTCATAAGGATCATGTCTCCATGTATCTTTGTCATGTGCTTTATTGCATTGAAACCTCCACTCGATACAGTCTAGCATTCTTTATTCTCAAAAGAATGAAAAGGACTCGAAGCAAACCTAAGGAACTCTTAACTTATGGAATGCTTTTGACTAGATTGTTCAAACATGTTGTGTCCGTCTTTCTCGAGCTAGCAATTAATCGCTACATCTCACATGATCGAGTCATGCATCCCCTCGCTCCTCATTATGAGCAAAAGACGCGATCGGATTGTGGCAAGAAAAGATCTCGTGAATCAAATGCTAGCTCCTCCTCTACCACTTTAAATCATCCATCCACATCTCATCCGTTGGATGATACCCTTGATGAAAATGATGATGAATCATTTCATTCCAACTCTTCATCTTCGTCCCAACACATCTCCTCATTGTCCAATGTTGTCTCTAGAGTCCATCAAAACCCTCCTCATGAAAGTCATAACTTGAACACCTATCTCTCCGAAACTATTAATCTTCAAACTCAACAACGAGATGCTCATCGAGAATGGTTAAGGTCAATTGGACAAGTTCTCAAGAACATAATGGGTGGAAAACAGAAGTGAACATTTTGGCATAACTACTAAGAGATTATTATTATTATTATTATTATTATTATTATTATTATTATTATTATCTTTATTGTTTAATACATTATGTCTTTTAATATATTATTAGGACTAGGAATGGCAAATGACAATTGCATTTGACTTGAATGATCTCCATCCTATCAACATTCTATGATTAGCAAATTTTATGAATGTGACATGCGAATAATGCCACTACTTGCTAAATGATTTGATGCTAGTTTAGGACTACATATTATTGCTTGAATTAGTTAATTCTTGAATTTGGTAGATACCAAAATCACTAGACTTAAGAAAAAGGGAAAACTGGAAATTTTCATTCTTCCAAAAAACGCCCCCCTTAAATACTCGGCGGCCCCTTAATATATTTAGGACCGCCTGGTAATATAGGACCGCTGCCAGGGGGAATGAAAATTTTGAGTTTGCCTCTATTTCTATATCTTTGACCTCCTACCTACATTCTCAAGCTGTCATTTTCCTGTTTAATTAAACCATCTTTGGCATCCTCTTTCATCCAAACCATGCTTTGCCATGTTATACTATCCTTTCCATTATTTAAATCATCAAATTCTCATACTTCACTACCACCCTCACCTTCTTCATCCTCTTCTTCTTCATCATCAATGTCTTCCTCAAACCACCATTCCAACTTCTCTAGAAAACCAAGAATGTCAGTAAGACAAGTATGGAAACGCAAAACATCCACTCCAAAATCATCACCTTCTTCCCAAAAAGACTCATCTCCATTTCCTCCAAGAGTCTACTTACAATCTCCTTCACCACCATCATACAATCCCTTAAGAGATCAAATGATCAACTAACTCCACAACATCTCCACCATCCTTGATTCACACACTAATCACTCCAATGCCCACATTCATGCACCACCTTCACCACCTTATAAACAAATTCTTCTACCTTTCATGTCATGTTGAATTTCACTCAAGCTTTTGTCATTGTTGCAAGTTTTCTATACACCAATTCTACTCCTTGAGAAATGAAATCAACTTCATTCACTTTCTTCTTACCCGTCCCATACCTTAAACTCGTGCCCCTCCAAATCATATGTCACCAGCCCCTTCTTTTTCCCTCTTTAATTAATCATTCTCATATGATTAATCTACCTAAATAATCGACCTCCCATCTTTTGATTATGGCATATTCTATACTTTAAGAATCCACTAGTGTAGATCTATGCTTTATTATGTCTTTATGATTATCTACTTTCTATTGTAATGATTCATACAAATATTGTATGAATTTGTCTTAGCTCATATTAGTTCTAGCTTTATCTTATGTTGAATGAATGTATTAGTTGCATTTGCTATTGTATGAGTTTCTTGATTGTTGAATAAAACTCTCTTTTGGATGACTTAAATCTAATGTGTTGCTTAAAAGATATTTGTCTTGCACTTGTATATCTAACTTTGTTTTGTAGCAAACAATTTTCGTAAGATCGATCTCTTGGTGCCCCGAACGAGGGGGAGCATACATCAAGAGGGAGTCTTGATATCGTCGACTTCTTTCTCACTACAACTACTCGACGATCATCCTTTTTGAATTCGACAAAAAGGGGGAGAAATGGAACAAAACTCATTAATAATTTGTAGCTTTTAATTTTATACAAAATGAGTTTTTATTTTGTCATCATCAAAAAGGGAGAGATTGTTAATACAAATAATGTCTAAAAATGTTATTTATATTTTTCGACCTCTCAACGTTTTGATAATAACAAAATGTAAAAACGTTTATGATAAAATTAAACGTTTACAAATTATTAATCGTAAAATTCTATTTCTAAGATTAGTAATCACTTAAGGTATGAACAAACAAATCATTAAGCATGATTAGTGATCAAGAAAATGTTTTCCTCTTATCAATCATATTTTTACAAAAGAATTTCACAAAATTAATTATACAAAATATTTTCTAATTAAATGAAAAGATTTATTAAAAACTTAAAATTTGAAAGTCAAATTTTCTCCCCAAAATGGAAATTCCATACCAGATACAACATTCCCCACAAAAAGACAAAAAGAGAAGTGTAGTCTACTGGGCGGCCCCCTTATAGGCCTGGCGGCCCCCAGATATATCTGGGACCACGAGAACCGCTCCTAGTGACCGTTGGGTTTTCCTGCCTATAAATACTACTCCATTCCCTGTAGAAAAATAGACCTCTTAGCACAAAATTTTCAGATAACTTTCTCTCTCTAAAATCTTCTTTCTCTCTCTAAAATCTCTTGATCACTAACATTCTTAGATCTTGTTTCAAGTGATCTAATCTCTTCTCCTCATCTCTTCTTTCTTATTCAAGTGCAAGAGAAGAACATTCGTATTCGCCAAGAAACACGAGGATACGGACACTAAAGCTTTCTTATGTGTGACTAACTCGAATGCATGACCGTAGGTGACCTACGGTCGCATGACCTTTTGTCACACACGAAACTTTTTGCGTGTGTGACTATATGTATATAGTCATACATTTTTGGTGTGACCAATACCACTTTTTGTACTAGTGCTAACTATGAATATTTGTGTAACTTATATATCTAACTAGTGCCATATGGTTCCTTTTATACACCAAGGAAACCCTAATGAGCTTACAAAACGCGTTAAGTGATCATGCATATCTATTCCTAATATATCTCATGCATATCACTTAAGCAGTACTAATATACAACTAGCAGTACTAACTATAACTGGTAGTACTAACAATGTACTGGCAGTACTAACTAGCTATCAACAATACTAAGTGTAGAAGCTCTAAATCCCAACAAAAAGTGTTATAAATAGAGAGAAAAATAGAATTATCGAAATTGTAATATGACCTGAAAACACGGGGTGTTATAATCTCTCCCCATTAAATGAGCCTTATCCTCAAGGCTTAAGACGCGACGCTTGACGACGGTGCGGTCTTGGTGAAGAGATGTGGGTATTTCTGCTTGAATTGATCCTCTCTGAAGAATACAAGTAATGTTTGATATGAAATGGGAAGGAACTTAGTAAGAGAAAGTGGAAGGATGGATGTATTCTAGAGAGAGAAAGTAAGAAACATATAATTCATTAGCAAAGTGAGAATACAAAACCAACCAACACCCTCTCCAAGGCATGGAGAGGGTATTTATACTACAATATTGGCCGGCCATGGGCCTTGGGAGGCTTTCCATGGGCCTTTGGGCCATATTAGCTTATCATACTAGACATTGACTAACTACGGGCTTTGACTAGTTAATATTGGAAGTGACCGAGACTTTTCTTGATCCTAACAATCTCCCCCTAAGGGAGGTCACTCCAATTTACAAAAATTTAATCCTAGCATACTATGCTTTATCTTTAGTCTTCAGCTCGTAAACTTCATGTCTTTTATCTTGTGAATATGTTGTAGTGTCTTTTGACTTTAGGCACGAGCTTGTTCCTTTATCTTGACTTGTAAGTGAAATTGTGATCTTGAACACTTTGAGATCATCAACCAAGCATAATCTCGTTTCGCCATCTTGTGACTTTGCCATCTTGTGAACTTGTGACTTCTGGACCGACATGCTCATACCTT
>BQNB010012066.1:77805-80020 GCA_026074375.1 Tanacetum coccineum
GCGATATCTTTAGCCATTTTGGTAAATCCAAAAATTTCGTCCTCTGCATGCAATGAGATTCAAAATATGTCCGGTTTGGTAATTTTCGCTTCATATTAATGTGTTTTGGATTTGGTTTAAACATTTAAACTGATGATTTTTTTGTAAGTTATTTAGTAATGTTATCAGGTTCATGTCATGTTATGTTCTTTATGATTTAAGGTGTTTTTTTCCTACAGAAAGATGTTTTTGAGATTTTGAGATTTTATGTTGTGTTTTGTATGTTCCTTTGTAAAATCTAGTAGTTTTGAATGCGTGTGTGTGGAGAAACATGATTAAGAGAGTGTCCAAAAATGGTTGCCAGAAAATTTATAAGGTGGTCAGGGAAAATGGTGGTGGCAGAAAGCCGAAATATGTGATGGTGTAAGTTCTACAAGAAATAGTGGTGTGTTTCTATGAGTAATTATAAAAGAAAGCTTTTTATCTTTTTTTTAAAATAAAAAGGGGCAGTTTCGTCATTTACTTGTCTGAGCTCGGGTTTCACGGTCAAACTAACGGAAATATTGGTCAAGGGACCAAACCCGATACGGGTCAAAACCATAGGGAGATGATCCGGGGAAAAAAGTATAGGGACTATTTTCGTTAAACCCGGCAAACCATAAGGACCATTTATGGAATTAACTCTAAAATAATTATATCATTTCAAAGTTTTCTTGGCAAAACACTTTAGAATACTTTCATGGGTATTACTATTGGTACCTCCTAGCTCACTAAAAAGTACCAAAAAGGTACTAAACATTCTTTTTGTCCCCTTGTTTGCAGTACAACGCAGTGTTTTATCAGTTTCTGTTTCGTATTTTTTGCTAGTTTAATACTTTTGACTTATTAAACTTTATATTTTTGTTTCGCATTTTTCTTTTCACAATTTTATACTATAAACAATGTTAGGAATTCAGTTTTTAGTGAAGTAACGATCATTATCGATCTCACGAGCCTTGTAATAGTTAGACTATATTAAGCATGTAATAGGCTAGTCCAATAGGCTAAGTTAATGTAATAGTCCAAGTCCGGCCCATGGAAGCCCAAGAGAAGGCCCATGGCCGGCCCCTTGGAGGATATAAATACCCTCTCTACACATAGAGAGGGTGTGTGAGTGTGTGTTTTATGAATGTGAAAGAGAAATTATCCAAACACTCTCCACCATCCCTCCCTTTCTCCTCCCTTCTATATCTCGGTTATATGTGTGCTTGATTTAGGAAAAACCATATTCTTCAATTGGTATCATCACCATGGTTTGATCTTGGGGCAATAAGTGGTTTAGTGTTTTTGTTGTGGTTATTTTAGCTTATTGAGATTCGGCTTATTTGGTTATTATTTAATTGATAAAACGCATATAACCTTTGTTTTTCTTCGTTTAAAACCAAAAATTGTGTATTTGGTTATCTTTTTTCTTGTTGTCGTTTTTGTTTTGTCCTTTTTTTGCTTTGTTGTTTAGATTATTTTATTCAAAAACAAAAACTGTTTTCTTCCTTTCTCGTCAAAACAAAACTGGTTGGAAAAACAGTTTTACCAAAGAAGCTCCAACCAGTTGCTTAAAAGGAGATACTTTTTTTCACGTCTTTTGTTTCTAGCTTATTTTGGTCTTACGTTGCTTAAAAGGAAAAAGATAGAAACTTTCATTTTCATCTTATTAAGTAGCTCACTAGTACTTGTTTTCCGTGGCTTATTTTGTGTTTAACTGCTTATTTGTAGACTTATTTCTTGGTTTATTTTTTAATCATGCGAAACATGCAAAAACTTTGAAGAGTGCGAAATATGTTCTAGGTTTTCATCATGCGAAATAATTTTTTACATATTTATGCGATTTATGTTCTAACACAGGTGTAAGTTGTTAGTTTCGGGGTTTGATAAAGATGGTTTTATGATGATGTATTTCGTACTACTACTTGTTACTTCAAGGCGAGTTCTCTCTATCCTTAAAGCAATTTCGCCCCTACCGTTCTTTCGAACAATCGTGTTTTGGGTTACCGACGAATTGCCTCCCAAGATACAATGAAGCAACGTATGTAGCAATTAGCAACACTACACGAAGTGGTGATAATCCGGATGAACTACCGAGTTATCGAGGTTTTCAAGACACTACAAATAATAGTTCCATAGCACTATTATTTATAGCAATCGGGTATAAAAGAAAGGTTTTGAATGTGTTTATTTTTGGTTTTGGATGATCAAAAAA
>BQNB010012067.1:0-80014 GCA_026074375.1 Tanacetum coccineum
GATTATTGTTTGAATCTTCAAATTATCATCAACTATGTGTATGGATTTAGAGTTTATTAGATCTGAACATTTTTGTGTGTGTTGAGAGGTTTTAGGTATGATTCATTGAGGGGTTGGGGGTTTGGTAACACGTGTTCAGGCTTAGGTATATTGGAGAAGCAAAGATGGAAGTGGAGTGTGTTTTTTAATATTAAATTGAGAGTATGAGAGAGTGTGAGAGTATGGGAGGACAGAGAGACTGAGAGTATGTTATATTTAATCAATATGTATAATCAATATGTACATATTGGATAATGGATAATGGATAATGAATTGACTTAAGTAACAATTATACATATTGATTAAATATAACATGGACTTGTATGGTGATTTAAATGAATTTGTGACCTTATAATTAAGTATCGGCCAAGCCCAGAACCCGAAACATAATTTTAGAGGGATAAGCATGTGATATTGTGATGTATACGTCTTACCAACATATAATTATTGAAATGATGTTATTATCATATTTCTATATTCTGAAAATATCCCCCCCCCTCATATTTCTATTTTGAAAATATCCCACATCGTTGGGAGTTATAAAAGCAAAAGAGTTTATGTAGATATGTATGACATATGTCTGTTATATCTAATTTTTATTTTTAGTCTTGAGTTCATTAGCTAATTTCACTTTACTAATCACTCTAGAATCATATAACGTATCACTTAGTTTTTTTAAGAAAGACAACATATATTAGAGAACCAAAACAAAGAAAAAGATACAAAAGAAAGGCGACCCACCGTTTAACCAAGATAGTTAAAACGGATGAGCCCCAAGAAAAAGATACAACAACATATTGCAAACACTACCAAAACAAGACAAAAAGAAACAACTAACACCTATCTCAGGACAAAAAGAAACAACTAACACTTAGTTTTTTCTTTAATAAGCAATACTTTGTCATCCGATTCCAAGTATTATAAAATTTTAGATTAGCTCATTTCTATAATTGATAATTGTCAAATACTTTGTGCCTCTTTTTGTCCAATACGTTACATCATCGCGACAAGTTCTTACTGTTCAATTTTGTGTATGTTTAGAAATTGAATTACTGTACTATATTAGCAGTCATTTTTATAAGAGAGGTGATTTGCACACTCTTAATTTTGATTGGAACACTTATTATACAAGCAGGTAAAGCACTGTGTGAACTCTAGTACAACTATGTAATGCACATATGAGAATGTCCCAATCAATTTTTAGAGTATGCAAATCAATTCCTTTTTTATAATCATATTAGTGAGTTTGAAAGTTCTATTATTAATGTAATGACGGTTATTTACCAGCGAATTAAAGATGCCTACATATCTTGAGTGATTTTGTTGTTACTATTGTATAGTACTATTTTTAGATTTTGGAACGGGTACATACTAATAAGGATACGAATAGTCGAATAGTGCGCAGGTTTGAGCCAAGAATATCAATCAACGATCAACGACTACATGTTCAGTCTTACATAGAACTTTTTAGAATATCAACCAAGAGTATAAAAAGTAATATGACGATTTTATGAATGAAACAAGTGAAGCATATATTCGATTCACAACATGGAGAATGGTGCGCAATTGCTGTATGAATGTAGAGCTAAAGCGATCAAGATCAAGTTTAGTAACTTAAGTGAATAAATTCGCAAAGTTGAGTAACTTATTTGTATCAAAAGTCAAATGCCACGCTGGCAATGTAACCGGGATTTAACACTAGCAACCAGTCACCGATAGTTCGATACTAAATTTAACCGGTTTCAATAATCCAGTAACCCAATTGAACAAAAAAAAGATTAGTAACTTAGGCAAACAAAAGTTGATAGTTAGGTAACCTATCCATCTAAAAACCCTTTTTAGAAACTTGCGAACCCAAGGATGAACACCTCTTACCCATTTTGTATGCAAGCTTATAAAGTAGTCGGAAATAAACTCACGAGCAGAAGCTTAAAGCACTCAGGTTCCACCAAGAATGGTTATTATATAACCATAACATGCATTTGAGCATCGTTTCAGTTGCTAAAAAGCTCCTACTTAGTTGGCCTCAAGCCCTCAAGCATCCCCAACGACTTGATTTTATTCAAGTATCCCGAGTTGTCATTTCAATGCTTTATATATCCCTACTTACAAAAAAGCTCCTACTTAGTCTTCAAAAGTGAAAGCTTACAATCCTTAAAAACTATCATTTTGGTTAAAACGTATACATGAATAGTTGGCAAAGTGTATATCTGATCTTACCACAGCACCCTAATTAATTAGAAGGTTGAACCCATTGCCGCTTCCTGCCCTGTTATTTGCTCTAGTCATATAGTTGATAAAATATTTTTGCAATCATGTAACTGAAAAAATGTGAAGGCACAGTGACAAGTTGACAACTTCATCTATTCTACCATTATTCTAAAGAACAGTAATAAATTTTTAGCAACAAATAAGAAAAAGAAAACTTGGAGATTTGTTTTTTTATTGAATGGCCAACTACACATAACTGTGATGAATTCGATGGAATAAATAAACTGGCATATAAATTGATTATATATAAGGTTTAAAGTTGGCGGTTAAGAATTGTAATGCAATATAAATTCGTATTGAATTAGGAAGTCTGCATTTCTTTAGAAAATTTACGTTCTAGTCCAAGAATATGAAAAAAGCTTTAAAACAAACCAGGAACTTATGCCTTCACCTTTAGAAGCTTGTTGAAAATTTTATATGAAAATCAATGACCGTTGTGTTCTATTACAGTCTAAAGAAAAAAGCTATATCAATTTGATTGTAAATCTTGTAATCATATTTTAAACTAAGTCATACATAGACAGTTCATACTAAGTTTTTTAAAAATAAGAATATGGCACACAACAGTTTGTGTCGAACTCCAAATCATAGAGCCAATTTACAGTAAAGGACTATCCCTAGTTTTACCCGTTTTGGCCCATATAAAACCCAACCTGCTGGTCGTAAAATATGGTTAGTTGGTTAGGGGTTTATAGATATTTTATGGTTTGTAAGGATAAGGGTTTAAAGAGGTCGGGAAACATGGGCACTTTTGTCATTGACTATGGATTATATATGAACATATAGAAGCAGTTCCACGCAATGTCATACTATTAAAAATAAATATGGCACACACCGTCGACCAATCATGATCCAATTTACCATAAAGCGACCTATTTTTACCCGAATTGGCCCAAAAACCAACCTGCTGGTGTAGAGGACCGGAAACATGGCACTTGAACAATGTATAAGCAGCTCCACGCAACTGGGTATGATCATGACTGAGCCCTTGATTTTGTCTGCAACAGTAACAACAAATGATACTTTTATTTTGACATTATTGACGAATTAATGACAAATTAACAGGCTAAAATTTTTCCACGACACACATTCACAGCTCAACTCGTCATAACAAATCCAACACTCTCGCAACAGTAACTAAACTATCCGCTAACAAACTAAACATAATGCACAACATCACATACCGATCTAATATTCTAATATATCAAACCTATTACACAATAACGGAATGAACTGAATAATACATCTCAACTCCATTTGATTATCGTTGAGCAAACACAATCGACCTCAAGACTTTAGCTCGTTATAACAGGTCCAATACTCTAACAATATCAATCAAACTCTGTAGGTAACAAACTAATCCTAATACGCCAATATATATAAACACACATTTTAATATAGTGCATCAGCATCACAAAGCATGAAATAAACCTAACATCCTTAATCATCTAAAGTATATAAAACAATACAGAATGTTTATATGATAGTATATTGAAAACGTGTAACCTCTTGATATCAGTTATATTAAGCAATAATCATCTCACTCTCTTGATTGTTCTAGAGTGCAGCATCTTAAGTGGACAATCATTACTTGGTTCTGCATCACAAACATGACTAAATCAATAAGCACCATTTAAAATCTGAATACAGAGACATCACTGATATATGTTAGGGGTTAATGGTTTGCTCGTTTATAGTTATAAAAATCAAAATTGGGGATAGAATCATGGGTTTGATGATTAGAAAATCGAAATTAAATACACATTAGAAAGAAATTATCTTTTCTTATGATATTCAAGCTAAAAAAACTAAGATCAAGGATAAACACCTTAAATCAATGATTGTTATTTTCAATTAATTATGTTCTGCAACGATGAATTAGGGATGTATGTGTAGATTAGGGGTGAGCAACGGTCTAAAACAGGACCGGACCGGCTAGGACCAGACTGGATCGAGACCGAAATGGTCTAAAAAGCCGGACCGTGGACCGGACCGAAATGGTACGGTCCGGTCCGGGTCGGTCCGGTCCGGGTCGGTCCTCGGTCCGGTCCGGTCCTATAAGGCTTAATCTCGGGTTTTTGGTCGGACCGGACCGGACTGACCGGACCGAAGACTGAATTGGTCCAAAACCCCGGACCGTGGACCGGACCGCGGTCCGGTCAGTCCGGTTCGGTCCGGTTTTCCGGTCCGGTCCGGTCCACCGGTCTATTTGCTCAGCCCTAGTGTAGATGATACCAACCTACTGGTAAACATGAGCCCGTGTTTTTTAAATTAATTACATTCTTAGTCTACAACTATGAAAAAATAACATTCAAGCCCATGTGTAATTTTAACCTTTTTGTACATGTGAGTCAAAAAACATTTTTTTACGATTTGTGAGAAATAATTAGGTGTGACAATTTTTTAAAATCTAAATAAAAAAATATAATTAAAAAAAACTTACTAAATCTTTTACTTAGTAAAGGAAAACGAAAAGTGAGAATTTTCATATTTAAAAAAATATATTTTCTTATTAGGTATGCTCTACTATGATTTTTTATTATTTTTGAATATATGTTTAATTAAAAAGCTTAAATACTTCCAAAATTGTCATTATTTTGGTGGAAAAATCTGATAGAGAAAAAAAGCACATAAAAATATATGTGTCAAATTTATAAAAACAAAAACTAAAAAAAAAAGAGGTAATTAATAAAACTTTAGTGGTTTAATTTTAAATAAATTATATAGAGTTAAGTGTAAATTTATAAATTTACAAATTTTATTATAACTTTAAAAAAAACAAATAACCCCTTAAACTTTTATATAACTTATAAAACAGTAAAAATAAAAAATTTATATATATATATATAAAACATAATGTACAAGCCCCGTGCGTGCACGGGGATTAAAACAAGTAAGGTATGATTTGATTTTTTTGAAATACGAATTCTCCGATTGACGTTTTTCTTTACTAAGTAAAAGATTATTTTCACCAGTAAATAGGTAATGTCGGAGGAGCAAAAATTAAGACCGGCCCAAGACCATGTCCAAAAGAAACCTAGACATGGTCACCATGCACACTAATTGGGATGACGGCCCAACGGCTCCATTAAGTAGGTCTCAGACAGACTGGCCGGTTATTTTCATGTTGCTTATTAGATTTAGATTTAAGCATGTAGGGATTTTGAGGTTGGAGGCACTCCCTTGTTTAAAAATTCATGCGGCATGTCAAACCTTGATCCAAACATGAAACTCAAGAGGCATCCAAAAATTAATTATTGCAACTGCAAGCCACAATAGTAGGATAATCAGTTTTCAACCGCAAAAGACCTAGTAGGCGACGAATGATCAACAATTCTTCCTCATTTGTTGGTGACACATCACATTTATCTGTAGAAAACCCAAATGAAAAACATTACTATCGGCTAATTAAAATCTCACAATGAATTATTTGGCAACTCAAAATGTCCCCTGTGCAAGTCCTGCTTATATCATACAATAAATTTTAGTAGAGCACATTAACAAAATTATATATAATTACGACTGATTTATACATAGCTTTTAAATTACGTATATTTCATTGAAGGAAAACAAAGCAAAAGTGTTGGAAAGGACTCTTGGATCGTGAAGGTAAGCTAACTTGGTTATGTCATCGACCCAATAAGGGTGTGCTTCTGTGTCTTTTGGTATATTTTAGAAATATCTACAATTATATAAAAGATAGAAGGTAGAAAAATGGACGCCCCCCGGCAGTAACTTGTGGTGCCTGCTCTGTTCCAACACCTCACCCTACCTCTGGCGCTGGCCGCAATACTTCCCGCCCTCACTCTAAAATCAACGCACCACTACACCTCCCGCCCCTCATACGCCTACCCTACGACCACAGATCTCCCCGATTTCCCACACACCAATCCCTATGACCTGACCTCCCTCTTTCCTTTTATTAATTTATTCTCCGACCCCGCCCCCTCTCCATACGCCCACATCTCGCCCGCCGGTCTTGCCCCCCCGCTCTGCTCTCCCTGTTCCCACCCTTTTTTACGGTCGCCCCGCTTGTCCGCCTCCCTTTTTCCTTTCGTCCTTCCTCTTCTATCACCCTTTTCCTCCCCAGAGTTTGTTGCGCTTTTCACCGTCAGTAAATAGTTAAAAGGGCAAATGACATAAAAAGACACTCAACTTAGAGTCTTTTTCCAATCAAGATACTCTTTTTTTACATAAAAGACGCCAGCATTTTTTTAGCCGATTTAGGTTTTTTTATCATTTCTCGTTAAAAAACTAACAACCATTTTATTATTTCCTTAAATGAATCTTTTATGAAATTTGAGAGGTTTTTTTTACATTTATCACTAAATAAATCTTTTATGCTTGTTGCTTTCCTGGAGTTCATAGTTTTACGAATTTTATCTATTGGTTATTAAATGTGGGGATTTAATGGATTTTGACAATGTGTTGTGTTAACAAGTTTTTAGTATCCACGCTTCGCCGCGATCACTTTTTCTATATAGGTTTATTTGTAGTTTAAAGAATCATGAATGCATTGTGAAGACTTAAAATCACACTAATATCTCTTATGATCTTTAAACAAAACAAATGCAACAGATCATAATCTTTCATTTCATTACATCACTAAATTGTTTTATGCTAACTTTGGTTACACTTGTAGCAGAGTAGTTGTGTATTGGTTCTAAGTTTTTAACAAACAAACAGGAGACACTATTTACACAAACTACAATATAATGAGCCAAGTTCCCAGCCATCTTTCTTTTTATTGTTAGACTGATACAATTGTATCTCTTATTAGTTCTGATATAGTCATCCCTTTACATAGGAAGCAAGATTTCAGGGTGGTAGGTGCCCAAACAACCGAACAGTTGAACTATCCTCATCCCTGAGTGAGTGCCACATGAAAAAATGCAATGGAGTCATTCCGTTCTGCATAAAGGTAAACAATTGAATCCATCAAGTTTATACTAAATGACCTTACAAAACAGAAGATTATTACACAATAAATATCACCCATTTTGTAGGCCCCATAATAAAAACACATTATATCGAACAACACATAATTGGGGTGAAACAGATTTCACTCGCCATGTTTTTTTATTCCAATTCAACAGTTTCAGTCCCAACCAAGTTCGGCAGACACTTGACTACTTCAACACTGTTAGGGTCGGCGGCAACATGAAGGGGAGTATTCGCCTACATTATTTGCTAGATTTTGTGATCAAGTGAAATCATCGTTCTATCGATCTTTAATGGCTGGTCAATGTAGTATGACAATAAAACCTTCGGTTTCAAATCCGACAAACAACTTGGTACATCATTCGTCTAATAGAACTAATTTTAAGGCACCTATTTTGTCCCCCTTTTGTTATGTAATGTTTAAAATCTAACCGTACGCGTTTTGTATTAAGATTATTCATCAGAATTCAAGGTTGTAATATTTTCCAGTATATGGGCTTGCAACGCCAGCACCAGGGTTAGAGGGTGTTTGGGATTGCGATTTGGTGCAGATTATTTGATTATCACGTTTTGTAAACGTAAATAATTCATGTGAAGTGTTTGGCAAATAAAGATTGATAATTGATTTTTTGCGTTTGTATAGCTTCAAAACGTCAGTTTGTGACAGCAGGTAGGGACCTGCTGTTGTAAAACGCAGCCCTCTCTTGATAGCATAATTACAAAGTTACCCTTCTCTTATCCTTTTTCTTTGGTTCTTTGTTCCTACGCATGACAAAGTTACGCATGATAGAATAAGTTATTTAATTTATAATTTATATGTGGATGAAAGTTACCCTTCTTTATTTTACATATATAATTTATATAGTTGTTTAATAATTAATATGTATAAATTATATAATAAAACAATCTTGATTTTCTGTATATGTTAAATTAGAATAACTTAATAGTGTAAATGTCTATTTTGGTCATTTTACTATTAGGTTATAAAATAATTTCATTATCTACAACATAATCAAATCCAAACACTATATTTTAAAACCACGTTTTGTAAAAGCTGATTATCTGATTATCCGTTTTCAAAACGAATAATCTATTTTAAATAAGCAATCCCAAACACCCCCTTAGTATCTTTGTTTTTTTCTTATTGCGATCAGGGCCCACCTTACAATGATTGTTACGGTCCTCGCATATTTATTTTTTTGTCATATTATGTAATGTAGGTGTTTGTGGGTTGGGATGGTTTTCAGTAAGGTTCACAAAAAAGGCGGCTAACATACTGCATCACATGTAACAGAAAGTAACTCATAAATTGAATCTAAACAAACCAAACTATCGGTATAGTGAAGAAAGCCATTTTTCTTTTGATTTTTTAATCTGTGACTTGTTTAAAGTTACGTTGTTCATCCCTATATCACTAACCCTCAAAATATATACACATATAGCAAAATAATGCAATGGAAGGCAAGAGCGTTTACCAACTTAGCTACAACTCAGTCGGTTGGTGTTATCTAACGGATTTTGTAATAATATATATATTTAACTAAGTTGTTGATTATTAAATGGTCACTTTCCACGTGCACTAAACCTGTTACAACCCGTAGCACACTCCTCTTCTCATGTTCCAAACTAAAACGAATGTTATCTAGCTGACACTCTCTCATTCCCTATTTGGCTCTCATTAAGTACAACTTGTATCAACCCATTTGTTACTAAATGGGTCAATAGTGCTCCATATATAACATATCACACGAAGCTTCATAAACATAGTAGCACTGAAAGGATGTTCAGATTTGTGTTTTTAACTAATCTATTTTTTTGTTTAACTACTGACATTTTAAATCATTTATTGCATCGGGTTAAGCCTATCTGACACATACCAATAAAGTTACTCAAATTGACCTAAACATATTTTGACACAAGATCCAAATGGTTTACTCCGCCGTATTTGATAACGTGCTTAAATGTTATAAGTATTTGTATTACCTTTTGTTTTACGATTTCGGCAGAGGCTCCTTCGTCACAAAATTCGCTGAATCATTTTGACTTTCCAGCTTCGTCATCCCTCTGCACACACACCGACACAGGGTAGTTTTCATGCAGACTCAATAGTATCGTCACCTATAAAAGATAACATATTTAACTTCATTAACTGAACAGTCTTGAGAAGTGAGGCGACAATGGAATGTTCTAAAATGACCACCAACCATTTCACGACTGTTCAATATATACGGACAAAGCTCAAAAAGTAACCTGAATTTTGCAATGATCTGATGCGAGAACCCGTCAGTATATTTGGTAGACTTGTCATAAGTTCAAACAACGTCGTCACTGCTTGTGTCAGCCTGATTTCATATCTAGAAGCAATCAACTTATTATCAACCCATATCTCATAACCACTTATCGCCATCTTGAACTCATACCATAACCGCCTTTTATAGTAACTATGTGTTAAAATACATGGGGCAATACCAAGAACAGTTTGATTATCACACAACCAACCGTTCTTCTTAAGTACTGCCAACTAGATTCCGCATAGTTGACAGTATATCAGTGTTTCATTAAGGAATAACGATCCTTCACATTTCTTTAATTCAATTTAAATTAAATAACGCAACTTATTTAGTCAGTAACTGACTCGTAGAAGAACTTTGATATGACAAAGGCATATTTTTGGATTTGAAATCCAAGTAACTTACAACATTAACATGTATATATGCCAAAACCCAAATCCAGTTATCCCCCAAAAAAACAAAACATACATTTAAATAAATTCTGTAAAGAAAGGGTAACAATGTTGACTACTAAAATGTTACACTCATCGCCGCAGACGTCTGTAACGGACCGGCACCCTCTAGCTCTTTTTTCAAAACCTATGCAGTATTATGTTAAGATTTATGCCACCACTTACATTAACAGATATACTCGAAATAATGCTCCCAAATATGCATAGTTTTCTAATTTCACACTTAGGATAAGGTCAAACATATACATGTCCAAGAAGAATCTCGTTTGTGGATTGAAGAAACGCACGAATCAAATTTGTTTAGTAAGACTGTCTTCATGGAAACCAAACAGTTCCAATAAGCAATCCCGAACAGCTAAATACCTAAAACGATGCAAAAATGAACATTTTTCATAACATTCAAACCACACACTCATCTCAAATTGGTCCAAGATTTTAATAAACCGATAATGTTTAACCAACATGCAACTAAACTTTACCCGCGACCCAGCCCGCCAGAACTCCCTCTGCTTGTTTTCCCACCTTTTTCAATCATTAAACGGTAAATCGTTTCAACCTTTTTTTATCCGTCTTATCGAACTATATTATACATGAGTTTTCAACCTAAAAATATATGACTATGTAGAATCTTTATCAAGATATATAAATGACTACAAAAAGCTTACAAGAATGTGCTAATAACGACTCGTCGTTTATGCTGGTAATGGGTTAATATAAGAGGATCATGCTTACCCAGAGGCATTTTTGCCAGTTTTGTTATTCAATTTCGAAATGTTAAATACATAAACATGCTAAAAGAATGCAGTGAGACTAAAATTTGTGAGATGAAACCTGAAATCAAGGCCTTAGAATAATAACCAACTTCCTGTTCTTTTCTTTATAACTATATTGTATATTTTTCCTGTTTCTGCCTCGGCGGGTACATGGTCCTGAATCAAACAAATAAGCAACAATAATTAGCTTTACATCGAACTTTATATCATTGTATAAAAACAGAATACTGCTTATATGACTCTTTTTAGCGGTTTCCATAGGTAAAGGTTAGAGCAAGTAGTTTTCTGTATATGGGTCAAACCGATTAGATTGAGTTGAACCACACCGACTTTGCCTCAACCAAGACTACCACATTCTTTTGGTGATAGACTTAAAACTGTTCTACCCTCCATTAGTTATGGGACTGGTATCTGAATGTAAAGTGAGCCGCCTATCTTTTAGGGATGACCAAAGATCCTATAGCAATATAACAGGCCACAACGCCCATAACCAAGACAAAAAAGATATCCACTTATGAGGTCCTAACCCCCTGAACCCACCGAGTAAACCCGCCAACCCACTAAACGCACCCAGTGAACTTTGCTCACATCAGTTAGTTTAACAAACTTAACGCTACAAAATGACAACCTAAATTAAGCTATTATATGTAATGGGTCAAAACTGCGAAACCTGGGTAAAATCAATACATACAACCATTGGCAATATGTCATTCAAACAATTTAACAAACACCTTATATGCAACATGAAGAAATTAACAAAACAAACAAAAATTGTACCTTTTATCTATTGAAATGTAAGGAATGTTTACGACTGTGATTGTCATTCACAAACTCTATCTAGTGTGAACAATTGAGAAAATAGATCATGCAATCTAACATATGGAATCACATTCAATAAAAGTGGTAACATATAGTGGTATAAATCTGATCACCTTAACAATCGATGTCTTTATACCTGCAACAACCTGTGGAACACAAAGAACCGTTAAAGAGCTCCGCACGGGATCAAACTCCATGTCCTTAAAAGGTGTTTACGCGCTCAATTCTCTGCAAGCCTCATACGTAACGAACCTCAGGATTTGATGCAGACTCGTGTTGTTAACCACCAGAGAATGGTAACAACAAAATGACGATGGTGGAGCAGTAACACACGAGTTGGCAATAACACAATAACATTCAGCATATTAGGGACGATTTTATGTGTGTATTATTTTGTATCTACATACTCTTAAAGGCTTTAGTAATCCTGAATTTATAAGCCAAATATGCAACCAGAGATCATGGTCACGTTTATAGCCTATAAATTTGGGACAATGGCTGATGGTTTCAACACTCATGTTTTTAACCAAATCAGCCTCAATACACAAGTTAGTAATTAGTCTATTATAGACTTGTACTCTCTGCAAAAACTCATATACAATCAGCTACACATTAGCTAGTTGTACCCTTTGCTTTGAATGTGTTAAAACGTCATGAAAACTTGCCAAACTCCTTTATAGTTTCAACATTCATCAACAAACTCCTGAACTTGAACTAAGTTATACCAATAAAAAACAACCTAAGAACCAAAATTAAACAATCATTAACACACTCATAATAAAATAACAAAAAACTTTTTTTTCCAAAATCATAAAAGTTGAAACTTTATAAAAAAATAAAACTTACCAATTGTCGCTTACTTTACTGATGAAAAGCTCTTTGTTGTTCATCAGTGTGTTTTGACTGTTGAGTACGTTTGGTGGACCTTATCAAAATCAATAACCTGGTTAAAAATAAAAAAGAAAGCTGATTGAATCTGTTGGGTCGCCAGATTTATTTGTGGCAGTGATGCACTCGCAACGATGATATATGTGTATGTGTATGAGATGTATATCTCTGTGTGTGTGTGAGATGTGTGAGATAACTGTGAAGGAGATGAGGGAGGAGATGGCACCTTGAATGCTACGTCTAATCTCATTATTTTATTAATAGGTTACTGTTCATAAGCTTATTATATTATTATTTTTAATATAAAAAATTGGATTGTGAAATAGAGGACAACACGGCAAATGTAAGATAGTTATAATATCCTATTTGTTGCTGGTGGCTTGATCCGACCCACGTGTTAATCAAGATAACTGGATTCAGATATTCAAGTAAAAGCTATAAATTCAAAAAGGTTGGTTAAGTAATACAAGTAGTGCGTTACTAATATAGCAAACACCGCATTAAGAGCAGTGGGGACAGTGGTGCCGTTCGGCTCGTGCCGTTCTCAAAAAGTGATGCCACGTCAGCAAAATGATGAACGGCACCAGAAACTGAACGACACCACATTTGCTGGGGCATCCGTTGGCATCACTTTTCTGGTGCCGTTGGGCAATTTTTTTTTAATTTACTTAATTAAAAAAACCCAATATAACTAAAATTTAATTATCAAAATAAAAAACATTACATTAAATTAAAAAAAAGCATTACATAGAAATAAAACATTACATAAAATTAAAATTACAACTAATGATTATTTGATAAATGCTCCACAAGGTCCTGTCGAAGATCGATGTGCGTTTTTCTATCTCGAAGTTCTTTTGACTTCCTAATATGTAAATCGCATATTTTGACCCAATCTCGTTGAATATTCGGCGCTGGATTAACGAAAAAATCTCTCATATTCACTTCAAATCCTTCGTCGTCCAACATCATGTAATGTAATATTATACAACAATACATGATTCTTTTCAGCGTGTTGATTTGGTAAGGACGAGCGGGTTGTCGTATAATTCCCCAACGACCTTGTAGGACTCCGAAAGCTCGTTCAATATTTTTCCTTGTAGCTTCTTGAACTCTTTTAAACTTTATTCTTTTTTCATCCCTTGCAATAGAAAACGATTTGACAAACGTAGACCATTATGGATAAATACCGTCGGCTAAATAGTAACATTCCTATAGTATGGCACCGTTACTACAAATGGACATTACGAAGCTGTATCAACAAGTTCATCATCAAATAGTGGGGAACCATATAACACATTTAGATCATTATTCGCCCCTGAAATCCCAAAATATGCATGCCAAATTCACAGTCTCTGATCCGCCACAGCTTCTAACATAATAGTTGGGTATTTATGATCCCTTCTTTTGAACTGCCCATGTAATGACTTTGGGCAGTTTCTCCAATCCCAATGCATACAATCAATACTCCCGAGCATTCTCGGGAGTCCATGGTTTTGTTCGTGCAATTGATATGTTTTTTCGATATCCGCTGCAGTGGGTTTCCTTAAAAACTTTTCAACGTATAAAACATGTATGCATTTAGTAAAGTTATCTAAACATTCTTATGAAGTACGTTCAGCAATTTGCAAATACTCATCAAATGCATCAGGTGTAGTGTCGTACGCCAGTTGGCGTATGACGGATGTGCACTTCAAAATAGGACCAATACTTAAACGACCGGTCGCATCATAACGTGGTTTAAAATAAGTAAAGTACTCGGGAATAGGCTCAACATCATAACTTAAGATATTGTTGACTATTTTATTAAAAAGTGTAGAGCTCATACGATACCTTCGCCTAAATTTTTCTTTCGGATATTTAGGTTCAAATTCATCATTGCCAAAATAGTCTTCGAGTAGCCGTTGTTCCGCAGATTCTCGTTCATGAGGTATGTATGTCCTCCTCCTATTTGGATCCGAGCTCGAACCTCGGGCCTCTTGCTCACACAAAGCTACAAAATGTCCATACGCCTCATAATCATGCGTATATCGATCATAGTCACTTTGAAAATAAACATCATAATGATCGTATGTGTTGAGATTATTGGGATCCATAGGTGAAAGAAAATTAGATATTATTGAAGTAGAATATATATTGGAAGTGTGTGTGAAATAGGAAATAATAAGGAGGTATTTATATGATTTTTAAGGGGTAAAAATGGGATTTTTGGGGTATAAAAATTCAAAAATCCTCTCCTCCAACAACCATAAACGGCTAGTTTTTAAAAAAAAATGAAATAAAAAAATATAGAATGGCGTGGGCTAGTAAGACCGGCGCGAGACCGAACGGCGCGAGCACCGGAGTCGTGCGCCGTTCGTTCGGCTCGCGCTGTTCTTTGGCGCAAGGGAAAAACACCTCCGCTCCCCCGGCTCTAAGTACGATGTATAATTATATTGTTTTGATCTGCATGGATAAAATTAAGTACGATGCGAGGTTAGTGTCTTAACAGGAAGTGTGAAAAAACCTAAATCGGCTAGGAAAAAAAAGTTGGCTGCCTTTTTGTGCAAGGAAAAAAGTGAAGTACATTGATTGGAAATAGACCTTAAGTTTAGTGTCTTTTTGTGCATTTGCCTTAACCTAATGAAATTTTCATTGCTGGAAACTCGGCAAATTAAAAACTCAGAATGAATTATTTGGCAACTCAAAATGTCCCATATGTATGTCCTGCTTATATCATACAATAAATTTTAGTATATCACATTAATAAAATTATTGGGCAACTCAAAATGTCCCCTGTGCGGTGTCACTATATGCTGGAAGAGACGACATGATGGGCTTTCAAATAGCATTTTTGGCAGTCTTGCATTCCAAGACAATGGTGGTAGTAGTATTGTCAAACGGAGCACCTTAAGCACTGGCATAAGCACGTGCATCAATGTAGTATCTGGTTGGTCAGCCTTGATGAGTACAAGAGTGGTTTGACTCGGTCCAATCATAAGAGCTTTGGTTGTGAACGATTCTACGTATGAAGCATCGTCTCCTACCATGGTGAGTTAATGGTTGGTGATGATGACAAAGAGCTGCTGATGTAAGGCTGAATTGATCACTTGAAGGCTCATGGCGGCTTGTCTCTCCTGATTCAAGTGGCATGATGACCTTGTATCTACATTGAAAAAAGTAGCAAATTAATTTCTTGATCAAATTATCAGATTATTTATATTTCCAATTAAAAAGAAGTATTACCTTTTCTGGATGAGTTTTATAGACCAGCAAGTTAACTATCAAGGATATATGCATCAGAAACATTTGGAGTTGCTCATGTTCTTGTGGCGTCTCTAATACCGTTTATTGGATTTGCATCCCACTATTCACCTGATCATTATCATCATATAACATTAGATATCTTAAGGTATAAATTTAGCAACGTGTACATTTTCTACATGAATAAAGTGTATACCAATAGCAATGACTGTTTCACACTTTGACTTAGGAAATGGGTAGGAATATCCTTCTTTTAGGTGAATAATGATAGAACCGTAATCATATGTTAATGTTTGACCATTATCAGGACCCGCCTAACCCACCCATTCCGCCCCCTCTAAAAGACCCTCAGTTCAGTGCTATAATTACGGGGGGCCACTTGTTTACATTTTGAGCTTTTAGTGTGTTTGGCTGTTGTGACAGGATTGACTTATAAAAATTACTCTAATAAGCATTAGCAAGATTACCTTGTTAAAACTGTATGACTTTGATATGCATCATGCTAATAACTCTCTTATGCACCCTTTTGGAGCAAATTGAAGTGACACCTATCAGTTGATGGTACTCCCCATCTTTTGCAGGCATGTTGGGCTGATGCGGCCTTGTTTTCATCAGCTAGTGTGTGGATTAGCATTGCATTTTATCGAGTTTCTTGCTTTATTATCTCCATTAGTATTTATACATCATCAATCTGATATGAAAAGACAGTGAACTCGGTTAATGGATCAGAATCAGGAAATCAGCTCTAACAAATCGGATTGTAGTAGATAAGGGTTAGATGTGCTTGTAATTGATGTTCTAGTAATCAGCTGTTATGACATCAGTTGTAAAGCGTTTAGCAACTTGATTATCAAAATCTGACTTTTTGACACTCAAAGAATTTGGATCCGACCGCAAAAAAAACAACCTATTAAGGCATTAACTACTAACGGCGTTAATAATTTGAATCACACATATACCTGACTACCTCTAAACTATACCCGCTACACTTCTACAGTGCATTACACACAGAACACTATAAATGAAATATTCTGATAGTTCAAAACGCAATAATCAGATCCCTTTCAAAATGTAATGCCCGAGCCAGACAACCCCATAGTTTAATTTTTGAATTAATGGCAATAACTTTTAGTTTTCTCATATATATGGGCGTGTTTCAGATTGCTCATTTAAGCATCTCATATTTTCCTTCAACAAACGTGTGTAATTTGACCCGTTACCTAATTTGCTCAACATATTGCCATCACTATCTCACATCTAGGAGAGCCAGACAACCCCATAGTTTAAATTTTGATTAATGGCAATAACTTTTAGTTTTCTCATATATATGGGCGTATTTCAGATTGCTCATTTAAGCATCTTATATTTTCCTTCAACAAACGTCTGTAATTTGACCCGTTACCTAATTTGCTCAACATATTGCCATCACTATCTCACATCTAGGAGAGGCTTGATAAACAAGGGAGGTATGGTCTGCACATGTAGCAGCTGAAGCATCTCGCTAAAGTCTTGTGACCTCATCAAGAAGAGCGGGATGATCATGAAAGAGCGAAGCAACATGCATAGATTATAAACAGTACTAAGTATTGCAAATCAGTCAAACGAAATCAATCACAGCTACCATGCAATATTCTTTTAAGAGCTTACAAAATAAAAATTACAGTTCATTACAGAAACCAATACAAATTATAATTCATTTCAGAAACTAAGACAAATTATATTTCAAAATCATTTTAACGTTATCTGTAAAAAGTTTTATATAATCAGGTTAATAGTTCTCTAACCATTGAGTAGTTAAAAATTCAACCTGACCCGTTCCACCTTGATGGTAGTATTTCTGGGTAAACTCAACCCTGGATTTTAAAAAGCACAATGTGTGTCGATGCAATAAGGGTGAAAAAGAAGGGGCATGAAGCGCCGAGGCGAAAGCGTGCGTCACGTATCCGAGGCGACAATTATATAAAAATAATACTTGTAAACTATATATAGTGCACAAAACACAATAACCCACATTTATTACCACATTTACTATCAAAAGATACCATGCATTTTCATAGTTCACAGTTCCATATCGCTAAGATACATAAATCCATATCGTTTTTTTATTCACCGGGTATAAACCCTTTACCCAAACAAAAAAAATTGTAAGCGTTTTTAAATAATTAAAAGCAAACCAAAAACATCCATGAGAAATTAGATCGCATCTGTAATTTCTTGTTAACAATTGGACCCATATCTTAATAGTAAAGCCCATTAAAAGTAGGCCTAATATAACTTAATAAGTCCACTTTTATGTTATATGGTTAAATTACATGATGCACTAAAAAGCACCGATGCATGCATCAGCTGATGCGTGTCTCATGCGCGCGCCTCGCCACGCATCCCGTGATCGCAACACGTCAGCTAATGCAATAGGGTTGAGCATCGCGAATCAGGCACGCCCGATGCACGCTTTTTCAAACACATGACTCAACCTGGCCAGTTCCATTTTTAAGCTAAAAATTGACTAATTTCAACCTAGTCCCATTTTGACCCGTTACCAAACCCACACATATTGCCACCAATATTTGTGATAAGCTATGTACTTCAAAATCCACAATAATTAGCATGGCCAGAATAGCAGAGTAGCAACAAATGTTTATATAAAAAAGCATCATATCAAAAAATGTTTGAGATGCTAACTGGTAGTTCTGACTCTCCACCCAAAAAATCTGCCCGCCCAATGCATTGACAGTAAATGCAAGCATTCATTAAATAAGACTATCAACACATCTTGAATAACCCTTATAAATGATCAGAATTAGAGGCGAAAATCAGATGATAACGGTTCAAAAAATTCAAAATGGGTAGGGTGAGGTTTGGACCGACCCACCAAAACCTTTGTATAACTAATGGTAATGTCATTATCATTGAAAAGTAAGTGGTTGGAGAAACGTGATGCTAACTAATGGTGAAGTAACAAAATTAAAACATGCAAACGCAACTCACTAAAAAACATATCTTTAAGTTTTAACAAATTACAAAGGAAAAAATAAGAGAATTACAAATGCCAATATGAAACTGACCTTCAAGGTTCTTACCTCATAACTACAACCACCTCAAATAAAAACTGCATCGCCTAACATTCGTTCAAAGATCCCAGTCACATGTGTTTTTAAACAACATGGAATATGGGATAGATAAGTTTGTATAAATATGGAAAAAGCATTTGTTTAATTATGGTTACTATATCATTTGACGTTTTACTTTTTACCTATGCCTCTCCATTTTCTCTATGGCATATGCTTCTCCAATTTTTTTTATTTTTCAAATATTAAATTGTCCTAAAAGTATCTTTAACAATTACTGTATTCCAAATTTAAACTGAACTTCAACGCAACATATAACCATCACCAGGAACTGTATTGTTAAGCCGTATAACATAGTAAAATATGGTAAACGATTTTGATTAAATGCTCCTCATTTTTTAAACCGTATAACCAATGTTTTTCTTCCATTTACAAAACTTGATCATTTTAAGAAGTATTAACACTTGATCATTTTATGAAGGTTTAGTTAGTTTACAAAATGTGTGAGTTTGGATGTGGTTTTGTAAGAACCTTTTCAAAATATTCTCAAGTGCTCTAAACATTTATAACAATTTTATCGGACACTTATGTGAATTGAGCAAAACATATTATAAGAATCAAGATCTTGCCTTTATCTCGCCTCTGAGTTTTATTCACCATTCTTTATGAATCGGTTAAGACCTAAAACATAGACAAAGTAGAACAAATGTAAAATTAACCAATCAGCAAATGAAAAACAATTAAATGCTTTTTTATACCAGAGTGTGTGCTCGGGTATTACTTAAGAAAGAAAAGAAAAGGAAATGGAAGGAAAGTTAGTATAATTTTGTTGATTTTGAAAGTAAAGTGTTTTCTCCCAATGTTGGGAGGAAAGTGTTTCCTTTACTTTCCTTTACATTTCTTTAATGAAATAACTCAAGAACACAGTTAGGAAATGTCTACCAAGTCTCATTTAAACTAAGAATATAATCATTTTTGGTAATTATTAGACTAAGAGTAATCCGACCAAACCCACCCTGACCTTTTCATTTGTTTGGTCTGAGAGGAGACCGAATAAATTAGGAAGAGACCAAACCATTTTGGGTGTTTGCGTGAGTTTTTTTAGAAAGTCATATCACGAGGCTTTCATACATGTGCGTTGCACCGGGCTTGTTTTTGTGTAAAATCTTTTGGTTAATTATGTGAAACATATTATACCCACGTAGCGTAGTCTTTCAACCGACATAACGTAAAGGGGACATGCTCAAAGGTGTGGTCTCCGTATTCAATTGGAGTGGAGTGGTCTCCGGTGATACAAAGGGAAAACTGGAATTGACCTGTAGACTATACCTCCCAAAGAAGCCTTGTAAGCTGCCCTATCGCTTGGTTAACCGCTTCCAATCCTTTGACTTTAAAGATAGTTGCTTTATCATGTCATGCATCATCTATTGCCTGCAATTTATAAAATCATAGAATGGCATTAGACTTTCTCATAGAATGGCTTCTTGCCTGCATCACCTGTAGTATCTATTTAGTATTTATCGTATATAAAAACCATATACGCAATATTTGTTCTTTAAAAAGAAAGAAAACAATAGTACATCCGTGGCTTGAGTAGCATTATTCAGATCAAGAACGCCACATTCCACATGTTTAAGGAAGTTGATGAATTTTTTTGTCAAAAGGCCTGCAAGGTTCTATATTTTAATTAAGAGTAATTCCATTTAGCTTCTCTTATAAAGGTTCAAAAAAAATTAGCCAAGATTCATAAATGTACCCCTATTGCGATATTGAGGTCGATAAGTAGCAGCCAACCAAACACTCCTCATTCCTATTATAACCTCATCCAAACTCGTGTTATTTCTACAGAACCCTAAACCAAAAACACATTATGCTGCAGTAGCCTAATTCGAATACGCTTCATTGCTTAAGCACCTACCTGATCCAAAAAAATCATATTTATAAGGTTAAAATCATGATTAAGAAATATCTCACCGTTGCAACTATTGTGGGCATTGGTGTAGCTCTGTACATAATGCTTGGTCTAGTAGATGAATTAGCATCACCAAATGTGCTCATTGCACATGACTGTACATATCACAAAGCATAGCATTCAGTAAGTACGTACCTAGGTTTGGTGTATAAAAAGAGGATTAAAAATATTTACCTTCACAACAACTGGAGATGCAAATGCAACTGTAGAGGGGTTAAACAAATGACTAATTTCCATGGTTCTTAGCAGCCTAATCTCGTCTGGATTAGCGAAAGTTTTGAGGCCATACCTGAAACCAAACATTTACAAAATATACAACAGTTTCAAGTCGTTTCTCTCGCAAATGATCAAATAAGCACATTTAGTAAAACCGTCCAACCCTCAAAACTGATTATACACTCGGTAGAAAAAGGCATAAATCATGTTTGTCACCTGACAATACAAATTTGTTACATTAAATAAACACACAGGTCTTAATGACCAAACAAAATGACTAATTCATGTTTGTCACCTGATAATACAAATTTGTTACATTAAATAAATCTTGTTTGTCACCTGTATAAAAGGCATAAATCATGTTTGTCACCTTATAATACAAATTTGTTACATTAAATAAACACATTGGTCTTAATGACCAAACAAAATGACTAGTTCAACATAACAAAAAGCATAATATAGAGCTTTATTACACCTTTTTAAGCTTTTATTGATCCCATTTTCTTTCTTGAATCATGGAGCTTGTTGCTTTCATTTGTAGTGGTTCATGTTGTTTTGTGATTGCAAATTTCAATCGTTAATTAGAGCAGATACCTTCTTCATAAGCATTAGTTCAAATGAAACAATTAAAGATACAACAAACTCAATCTGCGAGGAAAATTTATAAACGACAAAATATGAAAAACCGGTTTGCATCATGTAGTAGCCTAAAGAACACTTTTAAATAAGCAATTTTTATACACTAAAATAAAAACATTTAAAAAAACAAAAAATGTACACCATTACACTTTAATGAACCCTATAAAGATTCTTTAGAACGAAAACCTCGTGAACATAATATCTAAACCATTTGAAATTAGGGTTTACAAACCTGCTTGTTGTTAATGAAGAGGCCTGATAAAATTTTTTTAGATAATGATTTCGAGGAAGATGGAGTTATTTTGCTGCCAAATAGAAACCAAAAGCATGTTGTAATAGGATTACAGGAACTGTTCACATGCCCAAAATTATTAAACAACTCCATCAATGTTGTAACTCCACGAAACCCCTTCATATGCAGCCGGTTAGGGATTTGAGTTGTGGTTAGTGATAGAATAGTTTTGTACTGAATCATAAATACGGCACATTAAATATAGGAAACTCAATCTTATATAATACGAGACATGCAGACCCGTGCGTTGCACACGGGTTGTGTTTAATATTTGATTGCGTAATGAATATGTGGAATGTTAATGTCTTAGTTTGATGGCGCATATTTTTTAAATGGGTCGCGTAATGTTTAGCTACGTAGTTATAAAATAACTGAGTTATAAGTTAACTTTTTAGTCTAAACACCATTTTGTCACCATTTGACTTATAAACAAAGAAGCTATCAAGTATTATCAAATAAACACAATCAATTTTTTTATATATTAGAAGCTATCATGTATTATATACACACGATTTTTATAGCATATCTTAGTTAGACTATTAAGTTGTTTGTTATTGATAACATCAAATATTTGATACTTTTAGTGTCAATTTCCCCCTAAAAATACTTGTAAATGTTTCATAAACACTTGAATTCGATACTTAATCACTTATTTTATTGATTTCAGGTAAAATACAAGTATGTGGCAAGAAACACGGGAAAATCAACAAAATAATGAAGAAACATGGATTCTTACAAGACTTTATGGCGTAAACACCTCGAGAGTGTTACGCCGTAATATATTCAAGGCAAGCCGCGTCATCAAGAGATATTAAGGCGTAACAACACACAATGTTTACGTCGTAATCACATTATTTAGGAAAGCTGACTCACCCTAGTCAGCGTTACGGCGTAACAAGACGAATTGGTTACGCCGTAACATATGGAAAGCCCGCGTCAACAGTTTACGGCGTAACACCCATTTCGAAAACTATAAATAGAGGCCTCATTCAGACAATTCAACATCAACCATTCCACCACAGCTTTAAGAGGCGATCAAGGCTTCCATAGCTCAAAGAATTCCACCAAAAGTCCAAGGGAGATCACAATGCTTGTACTTTTATATTTAATCGTTCGTAAACCATTATTGTAAGAATTATGAGCTTTCGATCAATGATTGTCTCCATTATTTCTTAATGTGTCGTTGCTATGAGCGGCTAAGCACTTCAAGTGCTGGCCTAGACATGAATTTGCTGCTGTTATAATGTTTGTTTCCTGTTAAATTGTGGTTTCATTAAATATCCTTTGACTGTCGTTTATCCCTGGGTATTCGTAGTATTGTGGGTGGTTTAGATCATGGTAATCCTGTTATTAGACTACAAATTAAACATGGGATTAGCAGGGTACTAGGGTAGGATTAACAACCTATCTCTAGTGTAGGAACTTACCCAGTTAACGCCTCTATCATGTAATATACTTAAAAACACAGGAACTCTTTCAGAGAGGGTTAATAATCTGTATAGGTTATTAGACTAGTTCGTAGGATAGTTAGGATTAATCACTGTGATCTGGATGCCCTACCTTCATGATTTTTAGGGGATTCAGGATCGCAGAAATATAGGACAGACTAAATATGCCTATTCAGGTCTGTTGACTTTAGAAACTACTAATGAAACCATAGTTTGACATTGCACAGGAAAACATAGTTATGACAGTAATGAAATGGCTAGGATAGCATGCCTTTCTCCCTGATTACTTCTATCTCTTTTACTTTTCGTAATTTACTATCCTGTAGCTTTCGAAATAAATTTTAAAACCATTTTCAACGTGACACATTTCAAATTAAAACTAATAACACTTAGCTCTTGGACGACCACGGATTTACCATCTCTACACTACCCACGATCGGGTTCTCTGCCTGTTAGTGCGTTTGTCAGGTGAATTGAGTTTTATAAAGTTAAAACTTGAATAAAATATATTGTAAAATAAAATACGCATCAAGTTTTTGGCGCCGTTTCCGGAGAGCTAAAAATTAGTGATAATTTGATTTCTTGTAATTATTTCAATTCTTTCTCTAAACTTCTTAACCTGCTGCAAACAATAATGGGAGTAGACATCAATACTCTCACCATGGAGCAATACTTGGCGTTTTCATGAGGGAACCAGGCGCCGGGCGTGGTTAAACCAGAGATCAGGGGAAATGTCAACTTCGAGATCAAGAGTCAATTCATGCGAGAATTGAGGGAAGACACATTATCCGGGAACAAGAATGAGGATGCCCACGATCATATTGATCGAGTCCTCAACATAGTAAGTTTGTTCAATATATCTGGAGTATCGAAGGATGCTGTTATGTTACTTGTTTTCCCGTTCACTCTTACCAGAGCCGCTAAGAGATGGGTGGACAGACTCACCCCAGGAGCCATCAACACTTGGGACCTCCTTAAGAAGGCCTTTATCCAAAGGTATTGTCCACCATCTAACACCGCGAAACAACTTGAAGACATCCATAACTTCAAGAAAGAAGGCGACGAATCATTATACCAAGCTTGGGAACAGTATAATGACCTGCTATATAAGTGCCTAACTCACGATATAAATGGCCATCAAAAGGTAAACATCTTATACAAAGGTTTTAGCACTATGAACCATCAATTGCTTGATTTGCAAGGACTAATTCCAGGAATGACACCTGCTCAGGCTTTAACAGCTATACAAACTATGGTTGACCACTCCCAAAAGTGGCACAACGAGACATCAAGCAGGAGTATTGGCAGCAGTAATTGATACTGATGGACTTGCTGCAATCGTAAGTAAGTTGGAGAACTTAGGGCGTGACATGAAAAAGTTGAAAGAAAACATTCACGCAATCCAAGTACGATGTCAAACCTGCGAAGGACCTCACCTAGACTAGAAATTTCCTCTCAACGAGGAAATTAAAGGGGGTAGAAGAGGTCAATTATGGAGAGTTTAGACGTCATACTCCTTTTAACGGAAGTAATGGAGCAAAATTTCGTGTAGGTCCACCAGGGTATTATATTTGTACCGATAATCGTCCACCTTATGGGGAGAAGAGACCTAGCTTAGAAGAGCTTATGAATAAGCATCAAGAGAAATCGACACGAAGAAGCACCAAAATGGAATAGTAGATTAAGAAACTCCAAGAAAATGCAGAGATTAACACCAGGAACCAAAGCGCCTCCCTTAAAAATCTAGAAACCATAATCAAGCAATTAACCAAGGAAATCCATTCTAGGACTACCAATGAAGCTCCTAGCTCGTCTACTGGCAATGTAAGGTGGCTTGTGCTAACCACGAGACGCCAATTAACCATATTTCTTCACTTAAGCTTAACAATCTCCATGGAGTATCTTTCCTATCCGACTCTAACTTTCATGTAGCTCAAAAAGATGATGAAAAACCAACCAAGGTCCTACAATTCCAATTGCCACCTAAGGAACTAAATCTAGGAAATTTTACTCTTCCTTGCACTATTGGTAATTTAAACTTTTATGCTATGTCCGATTTTGGAGCTAGTGTAAATGTTATGCCTAGGGGTATATTTGATCTTCTTTATAGGCTTGGAACAATTATGATACCTCCCTAGTAAATTAACGGAGACTTCACTCACTGCATTCATGGACTTATAACAACGGATCCCTCCAACTTCGTATTGCATATAAGCCAATTACATTAAAGGCTCAACAATTATGAGTACCTCCAATAAATTAAAGGACTCAATCTTTTAGTAAAATAGATAAGATAAAGGAAAAAAGTTTATTAATCTAATTTAATACTTAATTTAGTCTTTAAATAAAATAAAAACAAAAATTGATTGATTACTAAAGAGTGGCATTTTCTTTTATTAACACACGTAGATATAAATATTTTGTATTCTTATTTCTTACAGTGTTTTAAAACCCAAGTTGACCCGACCGGTTGAACCAGTAGGCCCGTAAACCTGCTCGAAGATCAGACCAGAGGTGACAGGATTTTTGCTTGTTTGTGAACCGGATTGAACCGTCGGTTTTTCGTTGACCCGGTTTGATAATCCCGGCCGGGTCGTGACTTTTTTTTCAAAAAAAATATAACAAAAACTTATTCTCATAAATATTTTTAAATTTAATTGATAAATTAAAGTGATGATTACTAGCGTTAACCAACTGGGCTAGCTCAGTTGGCCACCAAGGGTGTCCTTGGGGAGGTTGTTACCACATGCGAGAGGTCTCAAGTTCGAGTCTCTCCATGAGGGTTTTCCTTCAAGGTGGGAATCTTTGGGTTTATGCCCCATAGATGCGTCAATTCGAGGCTGACAGGTACTACCTTATGGGTATGTACTGTGAAATCGAATCACTAATTATTATTCGAGGCTGACAAGGACTACCTTATTGGTAAGTATTGTGGAATCGGATAACTAACTTAGTAAGGTTGCAAAAATCATGAATTGTTAGCCGGGCGGTCGACCACCTTGTAGCTTGTAATCGGTCAAGGAGGGATTAATCGGCGATTAATCAGATTGGCATTTTTGGCAAAACTTGGGTAGTTATGGCAAGTTTTGTGTGTTTTCGTCGAGTTTTAGATATTATTGGCAAGTTTTTTAAAAAAATCAACTTGTAATAGATTTAAACAGTTAATATGCGTGATCAATACAAGTTTACAGTGAGTTTTAGGTACTTCCAGGAAGATTAGAAGGTTTCCGACAAGTTTGACCACTGTTGATCGCCGTTGACCATGGTTGACCTATTTGTTTGACCCTGTTACATTAATCGGCAAGGTTGGTGACCTTTTAGCGTCTAATCGATGATTAATCAGTCTTGTAGACCTTGTTTTGCAACACTAACTGTACTAACTCGCCGTTAAAAAAACTAGTGTTAGTTAAAATAGAGTCAAAACTAACTTCAAATGTAAACTAATATTTTTATTGTAGTCTATTGCAAACTTGTAATAATGAGTTAATTGTATTTGCAAATCTTTGCTATAAATTTATAAATATAGAACTAAAAAACTAAAGCTAATGAGTAAAGATTCTATTTTTCATCGGTTCAATTACACGTAAGATAAAATTTGAAATTATACAACACTATATATTAAATGTATGAAAAAAATATACATATGTATAGAACTGGTTTGACCCGGTGGTTCAACCGGTTGAACCCGCGACCCGGTGAGCCGATCACTAAAGCGGATTAACTAAAAACTAGGTTTTAAAACATTGATTTCTCATACACATTTACACACAAGCCATAACACTCGTAAGGTTTCACATTTCTAATACCGTTGACCACTTCTTTCCTTTGTCTTTCGGTGTATTCTCTACCACCATTCCGATTTGTATCATCCACCAAAAACTTGTAGCATAGATCCACACAAATGTAAAGACCCACCGCCATAGCAAATAATGCTTGTCTTTGGTCCATAACTCCAACAACATTAATGAAGTGTCTTTATTCCAAAAAGATCTACCACCAACACCAACAAAACATAACAAAATCGTGATGGTTGCGGTTGATGGTGGTGGCGTATGTGGAAGCAGCGACAATCAACAAAGGTCATGGCGCTGAAGAAGATGGCGTCAGAGGTGGTTGTGACAATTCAGGAGAAGGTGGTGTTTTATCGGCATATAATGAGAGAGAGATAAATGAGATGTTTGAAGATGTGACAACATCAAATAACGTCATCTTATTCTTATCAGTTATCCTATGTTTTCTACCCTATTTGATGTAATTATTGCATGAATTGGTACTTAATTGCTTATATTTAGTTTTGCAGTAATTACGGAGCACTTGGTAAAGAATTAGCTCAAAGGCATGCAATTTAGAGCTTAAAAGAAGACATTTGAAGATTTTGTCTTTGACATGCAATACGCCGTATCCATTAAGGAAGATACGGCGTATCTATGCCTATAATTCACCAAATTACCACGAAGAACTGAAGATCAATACGCCGTATCCAGAGGAAATCTATACGCCGTATCTAAGATACAATGGAAGAAGATTCTTGAAGATTGAACGTAGTCCCTACTCCAAGAACCCCTAATAAGCCGTATTGGAGGAGCCCAATACGGCGTATCGACCTTCTTCCAGCAGACTGTAAATACAAACCCTAAACTCAATTTTGGGGTGTGCTTAACCATATTGACGAAACCCTAACCACAAAACTCGATTTCTAGAAGCCAAGAAGCTGCAGGTAGGTCTAACATTGTACTTAATTCAATAGTTTTCATCTTGTAATTCCTACATACTCTTAATACGCGTTTGTATTCATTATAATGATTAACGGCTAATACCATTAGGTATTAGCCTCGTTTATGAAGTTTTAATTGTTTGGTATATGGATTGTTGATTTGCTTAATTTATTGTTGATTATTTTTTATGTTTATCACATGATACTTGTTTGCGTGCTTTTGTATGCGTACCTTCCATTCGACTGGGTCTAGGAATAGATGTAACAATTGACCTAGACAATGGGGGAGCTCTCCATATAGCGTTTATACATCTAGAAGCATATGATCACTCCATTAATGACCGCCATTGGCCATTGGTTTATTGAACAAGTTGACTAGCAGGTGTCCCTAGATAATAATTCAATGAATGACGTTTTGATTCCATTAGTTAGGTTCAGGACAGAGTGACTACTAGAGTATAGATTATCGTTAAGCAGTAAGTGGGTAAAGTCTTCATGAGCTAGGGTTTAGTAAGAGCACCATTACTACTCTCATAAGATAGATTATAACTTATAAATAGGGTACTTTATGCGGATGCGTATAACGTGACAGGCTATGCGTGTCTTGGTTCTAGGAAGAAGTCCCGCCTAGATCTAGGAATGATATACCGCCTCGAGATAAGCCGATCATTGCATAATCAAGCTATACCAACATAAAAATGGATTAAACATGGTTAATACAGTTTACTATCATAAGGTTAGACCACACTTCTTACTTTTGTTAATTGTCTTTTATGTGTTAGTGCGTAGTTAGTAGGTTATAGTCACCACGCAAACCGTACTAGTCTCGCAGGCTAAACCTCCTTTCACCGTTAGAATTAGGAGTAGGTTTAACGTAGACTAGACTAACATAGACAACTAAAATACTAATAGAATTTAGAGTTTACTCTCATTCCCAAGAGTTTGACACCTTACTTACCACTTAACTTTACAACTACCGGGTATATTGCTTGTTAGTGTTTTTGTGATAGGTATTTCGGCTAAAAATAAATAATAAAACTTGAAATGCATAAACCAACACCCTTTTTAGAAACACGAAAAGTATCGGTCACTTCCAATAATAGTTAGTCAAAGCCCGTAGTTAGTCAAATATTAGATTAAGAAGCTAAATGGCCCAAAGGCCCATGGAAAGCCTTTACAAGGCCCATGGCCGGCCACCCATTTGAGTATAAATACCCTCTCCGTGTGTGGAGAGGGTGTTGGTTGGTTGGTTGTATTCTCATTTCACACTTAATGCATTTTCTTTCCTTTACTTTCTCTTACTAGAAATACATCCTTCCTTCCACTTTCTCTCTTTAGTTCTTGCTTGTTATTAAAGATTACTCATATCCTTCAATTAATATCAAGAGCCATGGAGTGCTTTGTTTAGTTCTTGTGTTTGTTTTGTTTTTGGTTCGATTTTTCTTCAAACCGTACGTCCTTTTCTACTTTTTCTTTTGTTTTCAAAGCTTCTTTGTACACTAAAGGATCATTTACCTAGGTAAACTTGATCTAGTATCTTTGGATATAGGTGTATTTGCTTTGGATCAAAGAAAAACTCATTTTTGTTACAATTTTAGTGTTCGAAAACTTTAAAAAGTACAATTCTTGATTTTAAATTTTTTGGCTTAAAAACCATAAAGTTTATATTTTTAAGGTACCTATAGGTTTGGTAATACTAGTTGTACAAGAAATTTTAGGAAAAAACAATCAAAATGTGTCTTTTTGTGTTTTAAAGATTTTGAGTTTCCTCCTAGTGTTAACTGAATTCGCAGTTTATGTTGTAACCGAATTAGCAGTTTGTGTTTCATCCGAATTCGCAGTTTATGTTGTAACCGAATTAGCAGTTTGTGTTTCAACCGAATTCGTAGTTTATTCAGTATTCAAATTAGCAGTTTCTCAGTGGTAACCGAATTCGCAGTTTTTAGTGACAACCGAATTAGCAGTTATTTCTGTGTCAACCAAATTAGCAGCTTCTCTTTGTCAACCGAATTCGTAGTTTTTCTTTGAGAACCGAATTGACAGTTTTTCTGAAGCAACCGAATTAGCAATTTATCAGTAGCAACCGAATTCGCAATTTTCCTTTGTTAACCGAATTGGCAGTTTTCATTTGGTCATCGAATTCGCAACTTAAAAAGTTTAAAAACTCAAATTGCTAAAACAAGATTATACGGTTTATTTTTGTGACTTGTAAAATCTCGTGAAACATTCACTTGTTTTCCCAGTTTTGTCAAGAATTATAAAATCCCGTGTAGTTTCATGACTCAAAACACATAAAAGCGACACCTCCAAACACAATTACTTTATATCACCGTTTGATCAAACAGTAATCTTTTATAATACAAATTTCTCAATGACGACTCTTGCTGGCAAAGCAATTCTTTTGGATGCTGACAATCATCCATCTATGTTGGAAAAAGATATGTACGATTCTTGGAAAAGCAGAATGAAGCTATACATGATGAATAGACAACATGGACGAATGATCCTTGAATCCGTTGAAAATGGTCCACTCATCTGGCCTACGATTGAGGAGAATGGAGTGACTATACCAAAGAAATATTCTGAGTTATCTGCCACGGAAGCAATTCAAGCTGATTGTGATGTCAAGGCAACAAATATCATTCTCCAAGGATTACCACCAGAGGTCTAATGCACTTGTTAGCAATCATCGAATTGCCAAGGAACTTTGGGAAAGAATTCAACTTCTCATGCAAGGAACTTCATTGACGAAACAGGAAAGAGAGTGTAAGCTTTATGATGAATTCGATAAGTTTGCTTATAAGAAGGGGGAAACACTACGTGATTTCTACTTGATATTTTCACTACTACTCAATGACATGAACATCTATAATGTGAAACTGAAACAATTTCAAGTGAACACCAAGTTTTTGAATACTCTTCCTCCTGAGTGGAGCAAATTTGTAACTGATGTCAAACTGGTTCGGGATTTGCACACAACTAACATTGATCAGCTTCATGCTTACTTGGGACAACATGAATTTCATGAAAATGAAGTTCGTTTAATGCATGAACGCAACTCAGATCCGCTTGCTTTGGTTGCAACCCATCAGATGACCCAGTCCCCTTATCAAACTCATCAAAACTTATACCAAAACTCTTAATTTCAACCATAAGTTTCACTATATCAGTCTCCACAGTATGGATCACCTTATCAATCTCAACAATACTAAAACAATTAATCATCAACACCTATTTCAATCACTTATCCATCCAATGATTATTAATCATCAGTTCACCACAACATTTATTCTCCACCATCATCCATCCCTCAATTGGAATATGATCCCACAGTTAACCAACAATCTGAATTTTCCTAACTAGACTCAGGTCTAACTGTTCCAGTGTTCAAGCAAGGTGATGATCCCATTGATGCCATCAACCATATGATGTCATTTTTAACAGCTGTCGTCATATCTCGCTATCCTATTACAAAAAACTAGCTGAGGAATTCGTCAAACCCTAGACAACAAGCTACCATTCATGATGGAAGAGTAACTTTACAACCAGTACAAGGGAGACAAACTTCTTTTGATGCGGGTACAACTAGGACCTACACTCCAGGATCAAGTGGAAGCAATTCTGGGAAACAAAGGACTGTTATTTGTTACAACTGCAAAGGGAAAGGACACATGTCCAAACAGTGCACTAAACCTAAAAGGAAACGGGATGATTTGTGGTTTAAGGATAAAGTGTTGCTGGTACAAGCTCAAGCAAATGGTCAAATTCTAAATGAGGAGGAACTAGCATTGTTAGCAGATCTAGAAATTGCAGAAGGTCAAGCCACACAGACTGTCATTACCCACAATGCTGCTTATTAAGCCGATGATTTGGATACATATGACTCTGATTGTGATGAACTCAACACTGCCAAAATTGCTCTCATGGCAGATTTATCTCATTATGGTTCAGATGCTCTCGTTGAGGTACACAATCCTGATAATATGGATAACAATATGATAAATAAAGTTGTACAGGCGATGTCGTCTTCTGAACAGTCGAATATTGTGAACCAATCAGAGACTGAAATAAACAGTGATAGCAATATCATTCCTTATTCTCAGTATGTGATTGAATCATAACAGGTAGCTATACAGAATTCTAACTCTTCTACACAATAAGATGCACTGATATTATCTGTGATTGAACAACTGAAAACCCAAGTAATTAATTGTACCAAGATAAATCTGAACAATAAAAGTGTCAATGATACTTTAACTGCTGAGCTTGAAAGATATAAGGAACAAGTTAAAGTTTTAAAAGAAGGACAAAATGTTGATTTAAAAAGTAATGATATTGTTTTAGATTCATGTGAATAGTCGTTAAGATGATTGATCGTCTTAAACCCTAAACTCTTTTTGAAACTTTAAAGAAGAATAGGAATCGTTAATGCCAAAAAAAAATAAAAACAGGGGGTTACTCTTCTCAAAATGATTTTAAGAATTAAGAATTCTAGCACAAATTGATAGAGAAATTGCTTTTGAAAAGAAGATTAACAGATAGATAATTTATTTTTTATATTTTTTTTTTTAAAAGAGGTCAATCTGCACTAAACTGTTTTCAATGTTGACGAAATCTCAGTTTTTCTATGATCATACCACTAAACAAGCTCTAAGTTTTCAAAATCCTTTCTATTTGAAGAAAGCTCGGCAGTTGGAACCCAAGCTTTATCATGGTAATGTCATTAAGAATACTAGTGCTATTGTGATTCCTGACTCCGAAGAGACCCTTATGCTTGCTGAAGAGAGTCGTTCAAAAATGCTTTTAAAACAACAAGATCCAATGATGTTAGAAAAGAAAGTTAATACTACACCAGTCGATTATGCTATTATTAACCAACTTTCTCAAGATTTTGAAACACGATTTGTTCCACAAACTGAATTATATGCTAAACAAGCGTTTTGATCTTAGAATTCTATGAATTCTTCAGACCCTACTCCTTCTTGTAGACCCAAAAAAGTTGAAGTTTCTAAATAACTTCCTAAAGTCAGCATGGTTAATACGAGTTTAAAGAAACTTAAACACGATCTTGCTGGCTTTGACGTGGTTGTCAAAGAAAAGTACCAGGCACAAACCATCACTGTGGGTCATGGGGGTATTGAACATACTAATAAGCTTGTTTTAGGGATGAAATAATTCCATTTGTAAAAGCACTAAAGGACATATTCAATACTTTCGATCAATATTTAATTAATGAACTTACTGAAGTCCAAAATGTCTTTCATCAAATGGAACATGCTATGGAACAACATCGTTTAGAGTCTAAAACGTTTGAAGTTAAAATGAATCATGTTTTGAACGAAAATGAGCGACTCTTGGAACTAGTCATTAGCAAAGATATAGTGAACATAATTGTAAATTCTTCTGTGGATAATGCTTATGTGAATGTGCATGAATGTAAAAAAGTACTCAAACTTAAGACTGAGCTTCTTAACAAAATAAATTTCATTGAAAAAAAGATTTATGATAAACTATTCAGAAGTTATACCACTCTTGAAAAATATTGCATATCTTTAGAAGTTGATACTCAACTTAATCAGGAAATTTTTCAAAGAGACAATTCTGTTTCAAATCAAAGTGCTCCAAGTTTTAATCAATATTTTGAATTAAATGAATTGAAAGCTCAATCACAAGAGAAAGACACGGTCATAAAAAGTTAAAAAAGAGAATTAAATCTCTAAGTGGAAAAATGAATGAGGATAAGATCAAAAAGGAATTAGAGGAGATTGAAATGATAAATATTGAATTGGATCATAAGGTGTCAAAGCTTATTGCTGAGAATGAGCATTTGAAACAGACCTATAAGCAGCTTTATGACTCGATCAAACCAACACGTGTTCGATTAAAAGAGCAATGTGATGCTTTAGTTAATCAAGTCAATCTAAAGTCTGTCGAAATCTCTGATTTAAATGCTAGTCTTCAGGAAAAAGTTTTGGTAATTACAGCTCTCAAGGATGATTTAAGGAAACTTAAAGGAAAAGCTCTAGTTGATAATGTTGTTATGAAACACACTATTGATCCAGAGATGCTTAAGGTTGATGTGGAACCAATAACCCCTAAATTGTTGAATAAAAGGACAGCTCACTCTGCCTATATTAAGTACACTCGGGAAGAAGCTGCAGTTCTTAGGGATCTAGTTGAACATGTTAAATCAAATTATCCACTAGATCATTCCTTAGAATCTGCATGTAGGTATACTAAACGAATTCAGGAGTTGCTTACAAACATGAGTCAAACCTGCCCTAGTATCAACAATTCTGGTAAAAAATTAGTGGTTTTCACCCCAAAGAACAAGGACAAAATAGTTAGATTCACTGAGCCAGTCACATCCTCAGGAAACACAAAAACAACCTCTTCATCAAACTTAGTTTCTAACAAACCTGCGTTGTCTTCTACAGGAGTAAGACCATCTACTAGTGCTAGCGGGTCACAACCTTTAGGCAATACCAAGAAAGATAAGATTCAGCGACCATCAAGTAGTACTCTGAAGAATAAAGTAGAAGCCCACCCTAGGACAGTTAAATCTAGTTTGAAAAATAAGAATTGCTTTGTTGAACCTAAAAGAAATGCAAATGTCCAGCATTCTAAGCTTAATGCGAATTCTGAACTTCTATGTGTTAAGTGTAATGGTTGCATGCTTTTTGATAATCATGATTTGTGTGTTCTTGATTTTATCAATAATGTGAATGCTCGTAATAAATCTAAATCTATTAAGAAAAATTCAAAGAGAAAAGTTTAAAAACCAACAGGAAAGGTGTTTACAAATATTGGATACATTTGGAGACCTACTGGTCGGACCTTCATTATAGTAGAAAATGCGTGCCCTTT
This sequence comes from Tanacetum coccineum, assembly GCA_026074375.1. Taxonomy (NCBI): domain Eukaryota; kingdom Viridiplantae; phylum Streptophyta; class Magnoliopsida; order Asterales; family Asteraceae; genus Tanacetum; species Tanacetum coccineum. Next base: position 34,934 of record BQNB010012067.1, read on the forward strand.
AACTAGGATTACCAAAACTACTGAAGTGCCCCTTAGGAAACCAACTGCTTTAAAATCTGATACACCTAAGCCTATATCAACATTGGTTTACTCAAGGAAACCTAAGAAATCTAAAACTGATGTTCCCGTTAGCAAATCTAAGATTGTTGAATCTATATATGCTAACAATAAGGTACCTAGTACATCTTGGGGATCCATAGTTTCCGATGTTCTATCTTCCTCTCTTGATGAATGTAGGTTGTCCAAATTGTTCTCTGGTATTTAGACTTCGGCTGCTCCAAACATATGACCGGAGATCGCTCTCAGCTCACCAATTTCGTCAATAAATTTTTGGGTACAGTCAAATTCAAAAATGATTACGTGGCAAAGATATTGGGATATGGTGATTATCAGATTGGGTATGTTACGATCTCAAATGTTTACTACATGGAAGGACTTGGACATAACTTATTCTCCGTTGGACAATTCTATGATTCGAACCTTGAAGTTGCTTTTCGTTAACACACATGCTTCATACGTAATCTAGAAGGTGTTGACCTATTGACTGGATCTCGAGGCAACAATCTGTATACTCTGTCTGTTGGAGATATAATGGCGTCCTCTCCGATATGTCTCTTGTCAAAGGCCATAAAGACTAAGTCCTGGCTATGGCATCGACGTTTGTCTCATCTGAACTTTGGTACTATCAACCATTTAGCTAGACATGGTCTTGTTCGAGGTCTCCCTAAGCTTAAATTTGAAAAGGAACATCTGTGTTCTGCTTGTGCTATGGGTAAAAGCAAGAAGAAACCCCACAAACCTAAATCTGAAGACACCAATCAAGAAAAACTCTATTTTTTACATATGGATCTTTGTGGACCAATGCGTGTCGCAAGCGTTAATGAAAAGAACTATATTCTCGTCATTGTAGATGATTACTCTCGATTTACGTAGGTGAAGTGCTTAAGACCAAAAGATGAAGCTCTATTTCAAAGTGGCAAGAGTATAAAAGTCTAGGGTCACTTGTGTAACTTCTTTATTATAGTTTTGGTAAAAACGGTTCGGGACTCATTTGAGCGACTTAACGGATGATTCAACTCTTGAAACTTGCGCCATTGTTTTCCGAATCATTTTTCTGATAAAAATGAGTATTTACTCGATAATGTTTCATAAATATTTTATAATATTTAATAAAATATCTGTTATTCATTTTGTGAACCGGTTTCGTCTTGTCCGAAATAAAATTGGATTTCAACTCGAGTATTCGCGTTATCCGAAACGCTTTTAATTAAAATTATGACTAATTTATTTAATATTTTTATTAAATAAATACTGATAATTAAAGACAAATTTAATTGTTTTTGTGTGTCCGCGTTGTATATTGTTCGAAAAATGTTTGCGGTGCTGTTTTAGCCCTTTTCGGCTCGTTTCCAGGTCTCGGGCAAAACTGAAAAGTTGTCAGGAATGTCGTTTTACATCGAATTGCTTTAGGGTCCGAGCCGTGAAAACGTGATTTAGATGGTTGTTCTTGTAAGTCAAGCCAGACCTAAAAGTCAAAGGGGTAAAATAGTTATCTTAAAAATCCGAAAATTCTCGGATGTTACATAGAATCTAGTGACCTCATGGATACTCCCATTTTGGAGAAATCCAAACTAGATGAAGATACACAAGGGAAAGCCGTTGACCCTACACACTATCATGGAATGGTGGGCACCCTTATGTATCTCACAGCCAGTAGACCAGACCTTACATTTGTTGTATGCATGTGTGCCCGGTATCAGGCAAAGCCTACCGAAAAGCACTTACATGCTGTAAAAAGAATCTTTAAATACCTAAGAGGAACCGTCAATAGGTGACTCTGGTATCCAAATGATTCTTCTATTGATCTAACAACTTATGCAGACGCTGATCATGCGAGTTGCCAAGATACTAGACGAAGTACATCTAGATGTATGCAATTATTGGGAGACAGACTTGTTAGTTGGTCATCAAAAAGGCAGAAAAAGCGAGCTGCGGATTATCTAGTACGGAGTGATTATATAGCATTGTCTGGCTGTTGTGCTCAGTCCTTTGGATGAGATCCACAGCCTTATGATTATGGCCTTGGACTCTAATTAAATTCCAATGTACTGTGATACAAAAGCGCTTATATCCTTATGCTGCAAACAGTGTTCACATTCTCGATCAAAACATATTGACATCAGATTCCACTTCATAAAAGATCAAGTTGAGAACGGAGTAGTAGAGCTTTACTTTGTCAATACGGAGTATCAGCTAGCGGACATCTTCACTAAAGCTCTTGGCAGAGAAAGAATTGAATTTCTTATCAACAAGCTGGGAATGCGAAGTTTTACGCCGGAGACCCTGAAACAATTGGCAGATGAAGCTGAAGAATAGTGGTGGTACCTATTCAAATATCCTGTATAATATGTATATATATTAAAAACCAAAACAAAAACCAAAAAGATTATTATTTTATTTATTTATTTATTTTCAAAACATTTATAAAAACAAAATACAAAAATATAAATTCTTTAAAACCAAAGAAAAAAAATTAAAAAATGAGAAAAATATAAAAAGAAGTAATAATGGCATGTCTTCTGAAAATCGATAACATTTACGGTCTTAGAAATGTCATTTAATAATGATACGAGGCTGTAAATGAAGTTCGAGCAGAAGTTCAAATGTTTTCAAAACATGCCAAATGGCTTGCTATTATTTCAGATAGCAACCTGGTCATCATCTTGAAGGCAAGTATTTCAAAAAGAAAACTTGACCTCAAAACGGGAATTTATTCCCGGGCATGGTATACTTTATGACCATGCAAAGGATTGTGTTTACTTTGAACACAACCCGTGCTTTCTATATTACCATTAGTGTACGTGTCAGTGCGCTTATGTGTTAAAATAAGAGAAATAGTATTTCATGGTGTTTGATTTTCAAAAATAAGACATTTAGTCATCACAAAATGCTTTTCAAAGACATTTGACTTCTCAAACAACGACTACAACTCTTTAAATAGAAAACGGGTCATTGTTTGAGGGGGGAGAAAATGTCAAATATCTTCTTCAGAAAGTCATTTGATAAAAGGAATAAAGGTTTTTAAACAATAACGGAATATCATTTTTTTAGGAAAGTTAATTAAGTTTAGCTTATGTGTGCCTTAAATGTTATTTGTTTATGCCTTAGAGAGAATATGTGCAAATTTAAGTTGTTAGGTATGCTAGTTAAAAATACAAAGACTATTTGTGCCAACTGGTTAACTTAGAATGCCTAAAATAACTTATAAATAAAAAGTGCTAAAGATCTTAAACTTTAGGGGGCAGAAGTGTCAAAAACATAAAATGTCTTATAACACCTCCATCCTCCCCGTTTTATCTCTCTCACACACACCACACTTATAATTTTTTTCTCTCAACCCTCACTCGATCGTCATCTTCTCCAACGCCATTTTTAATTAATTTCGTGCTTAAGGTATAACAAAGACATTGATCCTTACACCTTAATGTTCCTACATCTCGAACGAATTTTGTTTTTACAAGGTTTTAAGATTGAAAACCCTAAAAAATCAAATTAGGGTTCTTCAAAATTGAAACTGAGTGAAAACGCAAATTGATTGAGGGGTTTTGCTCACATTAGGGTGTTAATGATTCGTGTATAGCAGTTTTTAATAAAGATATCATATGCGTTAGATTTGTTTGATTTTGTGTGTCGAATATAAGTGTTTTAGAGTTTTTGTAGGAAACGTTTATGGGTTTTGTGTTAGACAAGTGTAAAATGTATTATTGAATGTATGTGTGCTTTGATATCCACATTATGAATGTTTGCTCTTAGTGCGACTCAATTTTATGGTAAAAAATGCTCGTTTGTATTATTTGTTGATGAATCTGTGTCTATGAGATGTTACAAATGTTCATGTGTATACTTCGATGCTATATGACTGAATTTTAAAGTTAAAACATGGTTAAAACCCATTTGTGTTTGTGAACCGAATTGGCAATTCTTTGTTTAAATCGAACTCGCAGTTCCCATTAATTGACCGAACTCGCAGTATTGTAGTATTGAACGAACTTGCAGGTTGTAGTATTGACCGAACTTGCAGTTTGCTTTAGTGACCGAACTCACAGTTAGCATTACTGACTGAACTCGCAGTTAGCTTTAGTGACCGAACTCGCAGTTAGCTTTAGTGACCGAATTCGCTGTTTGCTTTAGTGTCCGAACTCGTAGTTTCCAATAGTGACCGAAGTCGCAGTTTTTTATTAATTGACAGAACTCACAGTTTTTCAATAGTAACCAAACTTGCAGTTCTCAATATTGATCGGGTTCGTATTATTCACTTAACTTTCAAGATTCACAATTATAATTAAAGGAAACAAAAGGTTAATACTTAAGATCCAATCAAGAGGTGACTTAAAACTTGTTTTAGGTAGCAAATTTAAAATTGGTTATCTTTGAAACCTAATCAGGTTAAAATTGGCTTAACTAGTGTAACTAAAACAAGTCTTAGGTAATCTAACTCCTTACTAGTTAGAATGAACTAGATTCCTAGACAGTCTAATGATGTTATATATGTGCCAAATTAAATTCGTCCCTTTCCATGATTAGTTCTCTAAATGCGTTAAATGCCTTAAGTACCATAGCTTGAAAAGGTCTATATAGTGTATTATATAAACTTGGTTATATATAAACTGTATTGACTCTTTCTTAGCAGAATCATGAGTATCACAAAAGAACAACAGCAAGCCCTTGACGATGCTCTTGTTCCACGAGAACAACGTCTAAGGATTGGGAATTGTAACTACAGATTGAGCACCACATTCAAGCCCAAGGAACCCACTTTTCAAGTTGCTTTGGATGTTCTTTCTCTCACTCCTTTTTATCAAGCCTTCTTGATCTCTGGAAGTGTACCTGCCATCTACATGCATGAATTCTGGGCTACTGTTTCCTATCACAAGCACTGCATCAAATTCAAGATGAACAAAAAGAATTACTCTTTTGATCTGGAAACTTTCAGAGATATGCTCCAGATTTGCCCAAATCTTCCTGGCCAGAAGTTTGAAGATCCTCCATTTGAAGAGGAAATTCTTGCTTTCATAAGAGAACTTGGTTACCCTGGAGATATCAAGTCACTCTCTGATGTCAAGGTTGATACTCTATATCAACCTTGGAGAACATTCGGAACCATCATCAACAAATGTCTCAGTGGTAAAGTAACTGGACTAGATCAACTTCGTCTCTCTCGGGCTCAAATCATTTGGGGTATGTATCACCAGAAGAATGTTGATTATGTCTACCTTCTATGGGAAGACTTAGTTTATCAAATCGAGAACAAGGTGTCAAAGAAGAACAAAGACATGTACTATCCAAGATTCACCAAAGTTATTATCAACCACTTCATGTCAAAAGATCAATCAATTCCAAGAAGAAACAAGGTGGACTGGCACATGGCTAATAATGACCCTATTCTCACCACAATGAGATTCATCCCCAAGCATGAAACTGTTCAAAAGTACGGTGCCATACTTCCTGATACTCTAACTAATCAAGCAATGAAGGAGTCGGATGCGTACAAGACTTATCATGATTTTGCTACTGGAAAGGTGATTCCAAAACCAAAGTATGTACGGAGATCGACCAGGGAGAAGACTGATCAAGCCCCTACAGCTTCTCCAGGTAAAAGACTCAAAGCTACAGCTAAGGTAGCTAAATCAGGAAAGAAGAAGCTACCTGCTCAAGGATTAGAGACTTTATCAGAAATTGCATTGTCTGAGGCTGAACAGATGAAGATCGTCACCAAAAGAAGCAAGACACAATTTCATAGCTCTCACGCCAGTGGTTCAGGTGCAGATGAAGGAACTGGTGTTTCACCAGGGGTTCCTGATGTACCTACATATGGATCTGAAGATGAACAGATTTCTTGGAAGTCCAGTGACGAGGACGATGATGATGAAGTAAGCTTGAGTAAAGACGATGATGACAATGATGATAATAAAGATGATGATGGTCAAGATGATGATAATGAACAGACTGAATCAGACAATGATGGTGATGACTTTGTTCATCCCAAGTTCTCCACTCATGATGAAGAAGAAAGACAAGATGAAGAAGATAAAGAAGAAGAGGGTTCAGATCTGAGGGTTCAAACACCTTCTCATTTTGAATCCACTGATGATGAAACATATGATGAAGTAACTCAAGGCGACAATGTTGAGGGAGAAGAGCTGGATGAAGAGGAGACAAATGAAGAGGAAGAAGTGAATGAATTGTACAGGGACGTGAACGTCAATCTGGAGGGAAGAGATACTGAAATGACGGATGCCTTATTAGCTAATGTTCAAACTACTCAAGTCATAGAAGATACTCATGTGATAATAACAGCTGTCACTCCTGAAGTTCAACAGCAGAGTTCTTCGGTATCATCAGGCTTCATCTCCAACATGCTCAACCCTAATCCAGATACAGGTATTGACTCCATTCTTAATCTGAACACTGAGTCAACTTCTCTGGTAGATGTTCCCGTCACTACGAATGTTGAAATGCCTCCTTCATCTATAACAACACTTCCTCCACCACCCATTCCTCACATTCAACCTCAGCAACAAACACCTGTTTCAACACCAACAATAGTTCCAAGTACCTCCCTACAAAATCTTCCAACCTTTGGTTCCTTATTCAAGTTTGAAGATAGAGTAAAAGCTTTGGAAGACGACTTCTCAGAATTCAAGCAAACAAACCTATTTGATGAAGTTGTTTCATCAATTCCCGGTATTGTTGATACGTACATTGCCAATAAGATGAACAAAGCCGTAAAAACAGCTGTGCAACTACAGTCAGACAGACTTAGAGACGAAGCTCAAGCTGAAAATGAAGACTTCATCAATAAACTTGATGAAAATATGAAGAAGATCATCAAAAAGCAAGTCAAAGTGCAAGTTAAGGAGCAAGTCACCAAGATTTTGCCGAGAATTGAGAAGTCAGTAAATGAACAACTTGAAGCTGAAGTTCTGATTCGTTCTTCCAATGAAGCTAAGACATCCTATGTTGTAGCAGCTAATCTATCTGAACTTGAGCTGAAGAAGATTCTCATAGACAAAATGGAGAATAACAAATCAATTGACAGATCAGTTCCACAGAAGAATCTCTACAAAGCATTGGTTGACGCTTATGAATCTGACAAAGACATTCTTGCATCATATGGAGATACTGTCACGCTTAAAAGATGATGAGATGATGAAGACGAAGACGAAGAATCCTCTGTTGGATCAAACTGGGGGTCCAAGAGAAGAAGAGCTGGAAAAGAACCTGAGTCAATTAGTGCACCAAAGGAGAAGACTTCTAAGTCAACTGGCAAGTCTAAAGAAGGGTACAAATCTCATCAAAAGGCTACTGGCAAGTCTGCTCAAGCAGAGGAACCAATACACGCTGACGAAGACTTGGAAGAACCCGCATATCAGGAGTTCGATACAGGATTTACTGAAGATTAACCTGTTGATGAGACCACTCAGCATCCTGATTGGTTTCATAAACCAACAAAACCTCTAACTCTCGACCGTGATTGGAACAAGACTTTGCCTACTAAACATAGACAGTTCAACCTTAGATAAGCACTTTAGCTCAGAATGAAGATCCTCGTGAATCATTTAATGAACTAATAGACACTCCTCTAGACTTCTCAGCATTCGTGTTGAATCAGATCAAAGTTGATACTTTGACTCCATAATTATTAGTCGGTCCAACATTCGAGTTAATGAAAGGTTTGTGCAAGAGTCTGGTAGAACTTGAATATTTCCTTGAAGAAGTCTGCAAAGCAACTACGGATCAATTAGACTGGAACAATCCTGAAGGACTGCAATATCCACATGATCTTCGCAAGCCCTTACCATTGATACCTAATTGACGAGGTCGCCGAGTAATACCATTTGATCACTTCATCAACAACGACCTTGCGTATCTAAGTGGTAGTGTCTCAAGCCGAACTTATGCTACTTCAGTGACGAAGACAAAGGCTGCAAATTATGGACACATCAAATGGATTGAATACTTGGTCCTAAACACCATGTGGAGTCAAGTGCCGATTTTCTACGACAAGCATGCACTCTGGGGAATCTCTCACTGGGGGTGAAAACAACAACAATTCTATGGATTCGCAGTCAATAGGGAATCTGCTCGTGATGTCTACTCTAGAAACAGAATCATTGGAATTAAGAAGCTTACAATCGTCGAATGGCACAACTACAAACATTTGGAATGGATCACTATTCGTAGAGATGACGACAAGCTGTACACATTTAAAGAAGGCGATTACAACAGACTTCGCCTTCAAGACATCAAAGACATGCTGCTTCTTCTTGTTCAAGGCAAGCTGACAAATCTCAATATTAAGGAACGTCTAGCTTTGGTTGTTTTACTGCGAATGTTTACAAGAAGCATTGTCATTAGAAGGCGTATTGAAGATCTTCAATTGTGCATCGAAAGTTACCAAAAGAAGCTCAAACTCACAAAGACGGATACGTATAGATAAGATCTCAAATGAAAGACACCATATACAGCATACTCCAATCCCAAAGGCTTCATATATCAGAATAAAGACAAGAAGAACAGATTGATGCGTATTGATGAACTCCACAAGTTTAGTGATGGTACACTCAATGATGTTCGGTCTGCTCTTGATGATATTCTGAAGCGAATCCGGATAGAGTACTTGCCACAGACAGTCTGGAGAAATGTAGACAGGGAAAGAGCAGGAGCTATGATCCAGGCTATTGATCGACAACTCAGGAACAGAAGGTTAATGAGGAGCCTGGAAAAATTCAGACAAGGGTGACTTGCGACTGCTGCAAAGGACCATATGATGTATCATATGATGTCCTCATCATAATCAGGTCAAACCTTGTACATAATAATTAACTTGTGAAATTTGTATATATGTAGTGTAGATATTAAGGTGACATTAAGGAGTGCTCGAGTACAAAATTTTCATGAATTTCTTGGTAAATTCAAAAAATTTCAAATTATTATACTCAGCACTGTCTTATAAACCCTCAAAAATTGAGGGGGAGCATTAAAATGTAACTGTTTGATATTATGTAACATTTTGTCCCCGTACGTTTAATCAATTGATATTCAAAATATCAAGGGATTAACATTTTGGATAAGGGGAGAAAATGTGATTAAACTGAACCTAATTTGTATTGAAATGTGATCACATAAAATGGACTCAATGCACTCCACACTTAGCATGTACTACGATTACGATGCACATGTTAAAGAGGAGCTTTTAGTGATGATGAAAAACTCTCAAAGTGTAAATCTTTTTATATTTATATCAAACACTTTGATTAAACTTTTCAATGATTTTGGAAGGATTGTGATGAAATACCCAAAAGACTGACCATGTACTTAAATTTATGAAGTTATAAGGCGGTTAAACATAGGTATTCAAATCCTATGATTCAGCCAGAACTGGAGGGATCTACCCAGGGATATCCACTAGATAGTGTAGAAGTCCTTAGGTATGATACAAAAGGAGAAAAAGTAAGAATAGGGAAAAGTGCCGACTGAGATGGAGCTAGTACCGGAACAAGCCCAATAAGGTACTAGTTATGAAGTCTCAGTAAGCGCTGAAGGGGTTGAAGAATTAAAAAGAAAAGTTAAGATAAAGGGTGAAAAGAAAGAAGCCCTCCTTATACTTAGGCAGAAACCGGGTCAATACATCCGCTGTCAAGAATCATAAAGATGATTGCTGACATTGAAGACTGACATCATGGACCCAGTGATGCAATGCACAACCCTCCCTAGCCACTCAAAATCTCTCAAAAGATTTTTGTTTCTTTTCTCTTGGAGATTACATGCATTTCTATCAACTTTCTCACTCTGAGTTAGTTGGTATTGAAAAGGTGGCAGTCTGCTCCAGCCTCCGATCACTAAAACCAAAGTGCACTATTGAGTCTAGAGCCAAAAGAGATCATCCATAAATCTCATTAGGACACTTGTCAAAATTATGCTTGCTATCTCACACAATGTGAATAACGAGAAATATATAAAGAGTCCTACGCATTATCCTTGTGATTTTGCCAGAACATCAGAGTGATACTCAAGTAATCACAATGAAGATGGAAATCCTGCTTGAGCCAACATCAAACAAGCTCATGGTAGGTGACTTGTGCGATTCTATATGAATCAAACTTGTGACAACTGGAAAGAAACGATGGTGCGATTCTACAAGAATCAAACTTGTTCCAGTATATGAATTGACGATTGATGATGAACTTTTGAAATGATTAACACTCTCGATGTGTCACAAAACCACTTTAGCAAGTGACACGTCGATTGATTTTCAAATCGATTTTTCTATTCAATCGGTGAGACAGTAACTCACTGGTTCACTCTTATCGTGTTGTCTGCTTTGAGACATTTCGATAATAAGAACATGATGAGTATGTTGAATCTAATACACATGTGTTAGAAATATTCAATACTGCAAGCTGGAAATCTCGTCAAGGAGATTATTCTTAAATTGAATCTACCTGATCACAGGTCAATCCTCACGGATTCGAAGGTTACTCTAACCAAACATGGGCGAATGACAAAGCCATATTCGTCCCCCCGCTTTATTGCTAACTGTTTTAATATAGGATACTTAAAGATGGAGGTGAAGGTACCTGGTTCCATCTGTCTCACAGATTCATGGCCACATGCTCATACCCGATCGACAAATATAAAGACATCATGAAAGCTCAAGTACATGTTTCAAGAATTCGCTACTCTGATATTGAACGTCTTTCTTGAAGTGACAAAGTATTAAAGTCAAAGAAATTCAAAGAAGTTTCCGTCACTCTGATACTGAACGTCTTTCTTAAAATGACGAAGTGTTAAAGTTAAAGAACCTCAAGAAAGATGCATTATTAAATCTTTTCAAGTTAACATATCAAGAAAGGTATGAGTATGTCGGTCCAAAAGTCACAAGTGCACAAGATGGTAAAGTTTACAAGATGGCGAAACGAGATTATGCTTGGTTGATGATCTCAAGGAGTTCAAGATTACATTATCACATACAAGTCAAGATAAAGGAACAAGCTCAAGCCTAAAGTCTATGATCACTACATCAATTCAAAAGTTAATGATTAAAGTTAAAGACTACAAGCTCAAGACTAAAGTTAACGCATAGTATGCTAGGATTAAGTCTTTGTAAATTGGAGTGACCTCCCTTAGGGGGAGATTGTTAGAAACACAAAAAGTATGGGTCACTACCAATAATAGTTAGTCAAAGCCCATAGTTAAGCAAATGTAATGTTATTAATCTAATTACGCTAAAAGGCCCATAGAAAGCCCACAAGCTTCCATGGCCGGCCACACTTAGGGTATAAATACCCTCTCCATGCCTTAGAGAGGGTGTTGGTTGTTTATTATTTCACACACTTAACACAAGTTTTCTCTTATGTTTCATTCTCTCTCTAAAATGTTCTTCCAACCACTCTCTCTCTAAAACCACCTCTCTTCCTTTTTCCATGTATGTTATTTGATTATTCTTTAACTATCATAGGGGTTATGCCGTAAACTCTCGTAAGAATCCGTGTTTTCTTCATTTTTTGGTCCTTTTCTCGTGTTTTTTGTCACATACTTGCATTTTACCTGAAAATAAAAAAATAACCGTAAAAGTATCGAATTCAAGTATTTATAAGACAATTACAAGTGTTTTTAGAGGAAAATTGACACTAAAAAGTATCAAATATTTGATGTTATCAAATATCCCCCTACTTGACTTCTGCTTGCCTTCAAGTAGACCTGTTAGAATAGTTTATAAAAAGATTTCTCTGATTTAATCTCAAAGAAATGAATCTATAAAAGACTTATGCTAGAAACATCAAAGCTGAACACCTCACGAAAAAGGATTAAAAATCACTCAACTCTCAACTAGTCTAAGTGTTCATTTTTGGGGTGATCGCTCATCTGCACAATTATAGAATGTATTGTATTATAAGCTTGGAGAGTACACAAATCTGCACCAGTTAGAGTCAGGGTCTAAACAATTCTTAAAGGCAACATGGGTGACATAACACAGGTTTATTGGGTGATATAAGGGTTAGGATAGACATGGGATACACATTTAATTGGTGTTAAGATAAAAACACAAAACAAATAGTCATATATATTCTTAGGTATCCATAATCGGCTACTATCCATCCATAGTCCAAGTCTTCAAGTGCGAAAATCTGATCATATCATCATAATGTGTTAGCTAATAATGAGATCTTGCGAAGCGTGCTAACCCATTCTTCACTAGGTGGCTTATAGTTGCACCTCCTTTATACTTCGAACGGCTTATAGTTGCACCATCCCCATAATCACTAGGTGGCTTATAGTTGCACCACCTTTTTACTTAGTTGGTTTTATAATACGTAACCAACATCATGAGTTAGATCACTAGGTGGCTTATAGTTGCACCACCTTTTCATTTTTTCATTTTTATAATACTCTTGTATATTACATATCGTATATCCCTCCACTTGAAATAAATAGTATCAAAAGTGAAAATATCGGGGGTTCTTCCATGATCATAATAATATGTCTTCACGAAAGTGCCAATCTGCGAACCATTTTCCTGAACCATAGACTTAGGTAGCCAGAAATTTCAACACAAGGATAAATATAGACTACAGGGTTGGCTAAGGCGAAATGGTGTAATGAAACATATAATATTGGGTGAAAACATAGATTGGCTAAACAAGGGTGATTTAAGGGTATCTTGCACTAATGATGAGTGCAACAAAAGGGTTTTTAACACGGGAGGTCGACAAGTCAGTGTAACAAGTCAATAAACACACACATATAGGCTATTTGGGTGAATTCCTATATGTTGCCTTCTCGAACCATCTATTCTGACTAATAAAGCATCTGGTCTACAATATTCCCCTCGCCCATCCCGTCCCAAACTGCCCATACTGCCTCTCTATAAAGCTTCTTCCATTCTCTCCTACCACAGCCCTATCCCTCCTCCACCTATCTCTCTTGCCGTGGATCCTCTCCCCTCCTGGATTGTCGCATGCTTGCACTCTCTCCCAGCGCCTCCCCTCCCCCATCTTAGCGCATTCACATCACCCATATCAACACCCTATCTACGTAACAAAAAATGGGTATATGCATTCAGCCTAAAGATTATTTAGTTTAGTAGAAAAATATGTCTACATTTTTAAATCGCCACTAATTTTTTCAATGAAAACTAGAAAATACAAAGGGGCATAGACATAGGTCAAGGTGATAATTCTACTCCCATCCTCCCACTTGTTTTGTATAATGTCCCTATTGTACATTAAGGAAATGAAATAAACAGGAAGAGTAGAATTAGAACAAGAAACTCTATTGAGCATTGCTTCTGAACATATAAAATGTAATAAGCCGATGGAGGAATCCAGAAAATATCCATCGTAAGCAAAACTCATTTTCTCTTGTGATCACTAAAACAAACTAAAAGCATAGAATTGCTCAACAATAAATATGTTAGGAACATGAAAGTGTCGGTCACTTCCATAGATAATTGTAGTTAGCTTGTTAAGTTAATTTTTGGAAACTTACTAGGCTAGTTAGCTAAAACCCATGGATAAACCCATGAAGGCCCAAGCCCATGTCCACATGTAAGTATTTATACACCTCTCCATGCCTTGGAGAGGTGGTTGGTTGTTTATTTTTCACACATCATAATACATTTTCTATCTTATGTTTACTTTCTCTCTCTAAGTGTTCATCCAACCCTTTCTCTCACTAAAAAACCTCTCTTCTCTCATCAAGTATGTTATTAGATTAGTCTACAATTGGTATCAAAAGCCATGGAGTGGTGTTTTTAGGTTTTATGTTTGTTTTCTTTTACTTGTCCGTAAGTCCCTTTTCTTTATTTTTTCTTTGTTTTCGAAGCCCTTGTGTACACTAAAAGATCATTTACCCTGGTCAATTTGATCCTGTATCTTTAGGATATAGGTATACAAGCTTTGAATCAAGAAAAATATCATTTTTGGTCATCTTTGTGTTCGAAAACTTTAGAAAGAACAAAATCATGATTTTAAAATTTTCGGCTTAAAAACCTTAAAGTTTTCATTTTTCTTGTTCATACAGGTTTAGTAACACTAGTTGTACATGTATTTTGTCAAAACAACCATCAAAAAGGTGTCTTTTTGTGTTTTAAATTTTTTGGGTTCCGATATAGTGTAAACCGAACAACTGAAACCGAACAACTGAAGTCGAACAACTGAAGTCGAACAACTGAAGTCGAACAACTATAGTCGAACAACTGAAGTCGAACAACTAAATTCGAACAACTGAAGTCGAACAACTAAAGTCGAACAACTGAAGTCGAACAACTAAAGTCGGACAACTGAAGTCGAACAACTAAAGTCGGACAACTGAAGTCGAACAACTGAATTCGAACAACTAAAGTCGAATAACTAAAGTCGAACAACTGAAGTCGAATAACTGACACTTAGTTGAAACCGAACAACTCAATTTTCCAAATTATACGGTTTATTTCTTTGACTCGTAAAATCCCAAGAAAGATTAACTTATTTTCTCGGTTTTGTCAAGAATTGTAAAATCTCGTGTAGTTTCAAGAATTAAAACACTTAAAAGACAACTTAATCAAACACAATTTCTTTCTACCACCGTTTGATCAAACAAGTAATCTTTTAACATACAAATTTCTCAATGATGACTCTTGCTGACAAAGCGATTCTTTCGGGTGCTGACAATCATCCACCTATGTTGGAAAAAGATATGTATGATTATTGGAAAAGCAGAATAGAGCTATATATGATGAATAGACAACATGGAAGAATGATTCTTGAATCTGTTGAAAACGGTCCACTCATCTGGCCTTTAATTGAGGAAAATGGAGTGATTAGACCAAAGAATTATTCTGAGTTATCTGCTACAGAAGCAATTCAAGTTGATTGTGATATCAAGGCAACAAATATCATTCTCCAAGGATTACCACCAGAGGTCTATGCATTGGTTAGCAATCATAAAGTCACCAAGGAACTTTGGGAAAGAATTCAACTTCTCATGCAAGGAACTTTATTGATGAAAAAGGAAAGATAGTGTAAGCTTTATAATTAATTCGATAAGTTTGCTTATAAGAAGGGGGAAACACTACGTGATTTCTACTTGAGATTTTCACTGGTACTCAATGACATGAACATCTACAATATGAAACTAGAACAATTTCAAGTGAACACCAAGTTTTTGAATACTCTTCCTCCTGAGTGGAGCGAATTTATGACAGATGTCAAACTGGTCCGGGATCTACACACAACTAATATTGATCAGCTTCATGCTTACTTGGGACAACACGAGTTTCATGCAAATAAAGTTCGTTTAATGCATGAACGTAATTCAGATCCGTTTGCTTTGGTTGCAACCCATCAGATAACCTAGTCTCCTTATCAAACTCATCAAAATTCATATCAAAACTCTCAATTTCAACCATAAGTTTCACCATATCAGTCTCCACATTATGGTTCACCTTATCAGTCTTAACAATACTCAAACAATCAATCATCAACACCTCTTTCAATCACTTATCTATCTAATGATTATCAATCATTAGTTCACCATAATGTTTATTCTTCATCATCATCCATCCCATAATTGGAATATGCTCCCTCAGTTTACCAACAACCTGAATTTCCCCAACCAGACTTAAGTCTAATTGTTCCAGTGTTCCAGAAAGGTGATGATCCCATTGATGCCATCAATCACATGATGTCTTTTTTGACTGCCGTTGTTACTTCCCGCTATCCCACTACCAATAACTAGCTGAGAAATTCATCAAACCCTAGGCAACAAGCTATCATTAATGATGGAAGAGTAACCTTACAACCAATTCAGGGGAGACAAACTTCTTTTGCTATGGGTACGACTAGGACCTATACTCCAAGAGCAAGCGGAAGCAATTTTGGGAAATAAAGGATTGTTATTTGTTACAACTGCAAAGGGGAAGGACACATGTCCAAACCGTGCACCAAACCTAAAAGGAAACGGGATGATTCGTGGTTTAAGGATAAAGTATTGCTGGTACAAGCTCAAGCAAATGGTCAAATTCTATATGAGGAGGAACTAACATTTTTTGGAAGATCTAGGAATAGCAGAAGGTCAAGCCATACAGACTGTCATTACTCACAATGATGCTTATCAAGCCAATGATTTGGATGCATATGACTCTGATTGTGATGAACTCAACACTGCCAAAGTTGCTCTCATGGCGAATCTATCGCATTATGGTTCAGATGCTCTCGCTGATGTACACACTCATGATAATGTAGATAAGAATATGATTAATCAAGCTGTGCAGGTGATGTCATTTTCTAAACATTCAAATGTTGTGAACCATGCAGAGACAAAAATAACCAGTGATAGCAATATCATTCCTTATTCTCAGTATGTGATTGAATCACAATAGGCAGCTATTTAGAATTCTAACTCTTCTGCACAATAAGATGAACTGATATTATCTATGATTGAATAACTAAAAACTCAAGTAGTTAATTGTACCAAACTAAATCTAGAAAATAAAAGTGTCAATGATACTTTAACTGTTGAGCTTGAAAGATATAAGGAACAAGTTAAAGTTTTGAAAGAAGGACAAAATGTTGATTTAAAAAGTAAAGATAACATTTCAGATTCATGTGAACAGTCTGTCGAGATTGATCGTCTTAACAAATCTTTCTGAACTTTTAAAAGAAAAGGAATTTTAATGACAAACATTTACTCTTATCAAACTTATTTTAAGAAAAGAAGAATCTAGAAACATTGATAGAGAAATTGCTTTAGAAAAGAAGATCAAACAGCTAGATAATATTGTTTATAAAAGAGATCAATCAGTACAAACTGTTCGTATGTTGACGAAACCTCAGTTTTTCTATGTTTATACCACTAAACAAGCTCTAGGTTTTCAAAATCCTTTCTATCTGAAGAAAGCTCAACAGTTGGAACCAAAGCTTTATGATGATAATGTCATTAAGAACACTAGTGCTATTGTGATTCTTGACTTCGAAGAGACCCTTATGCTTGCTGAAGAGAGTCGTTCAAAAATGCTATTAAAACAAGATCCAATGGTTTTAGAAAAGAAAGTTAATACCACACCAGTTGATTATGCTGTTCTCAACCAACTTTCTTAAGATTTTGAAAAATGATTTGTTCCACAAACTAAATTATCTGCTGAACAAGCCTTTTGGTCTCAGAATTCTATGAATTCTTCAGATCCTAGTCCTTCTTGTAGACCCACCAAAGTTGAGGTTCCGAAAGAACTTCCTAAAGTCAGCATGGTAAATACGAGTTTAAAGAAACTTAAACACCATCTTGCTGGCTTTGACGTGGTTGTCAAAGAAAGAACCACGGCCACAGCCATCACTGAGGGCTCGTTAGGTTTGAACATTCAAATGCTTGTTTTAGGATGAATATTCATTTGTAAAAGTCTGAAGGACTTTATTCATTTCATTCAATGAATATTTAATGATGAACTTCTGAAGTCCTAAATATCTTTCATCAATGAATAGGCTGTAGGAACAACATCGTTTAGAGTAAAAAACGTTTGATGTTAAAATGAATCAAGTTTTGAACGAAAACGAACGACTCTTGGAACTAGTCATCAACAAAGATATAGTGAACATAATTATGAATTCTTCTATGAATAATGCTTCTGTAAACGAGCATAAATGTGAAAGTGTCTCAAACTTGAGACTGAGCTTCTCAACAAAAAAGATTTCATTGAAAAAGACACTTACGATAAACTGTGCAGAAGTTTTACCACTCTTGAAAAACATTGCATCTCTTTAGAAGTTGATACTTAACTTAATCAAGAAATGTTTCAAAGAGACAATTATGTTTCAAATCAAAGTGTTCCAAGTTTTAATTAATCTTTTGAATTAAATGAATTAAAAGCTCAGTCGCAAGAGAAAGACATGGTCATAAAGAAGTTAAAAGAGAGAATTAAATCTTTAAGTAGAAATGTGAATGAGGATATGGTCAAAAATGACATAGAAGAGATTGAAACGATAAATATTGAATTAGATCATAAGGTGTCAAAGCTTATTGCTGAGAATGAACATTTGAAACAGACCTATAAGCAACTTTATGACTCAATCAAACCAACACAAATTCGATCAAAAGAACAATGTGACGCTTTAGTTAGTCAAGTCAACTAAAAGTCTATTGAAAATCTCTGAGTTAAATGTAAGTCTTCAGGAAAAGATTCTGGTATTACAGCTCTTTAAAATGAATTAAGAAAATAAAGGAAAGGGTTAGATGAGAATGTTGTTACCAAAACACCTTTGCTCCAAAAATTTCTTAAATTGATGTTAGAACACATAGCCCCTAAGATTGATTAAATAATAGGAACAGCTCACTTCTGACTACCTTAGGCACACCAGGAACAAGCTGCGATTTTAGGGAAATAGTGGAACAAGAAAATTCAAATTCTCTAATAACTCCTTAGACTTGCTGCTTATAAAAGTATACAAAAAAAAATTCAAGAGTTGCTTATAATAATCGGACAAACCTGCCCTAGCATCAATAATTCAAGTGATAAATTAGTGGTTGCGACCCCAAAGAACAAGGACAAAAGAGTTAGATTCACTGAGCCTGTCACGTCCTCAGGATACACAAACACAAAAACAGCTTCTTCATCAAATCTAGTTTCTAACAAACCTATGTTATCTTTTATAGGAATAAAACCGTCTACTAGTGCTAGCGGATCACAGCCTTCAGGCAATACAAAGAAAGATAAGATTCAACGAACACCAAGTAGTACTCAGAAGAATAAAGTAGAAGCCCCCCTTAGGACAGTTAAATCTAGTTTGAAAAATAAGAATTGTTTTGTTGAACCTAAGGAAATGCAAATGTGCAGCATTCCAAGCTTAATGCGAATTCTGAACTTCTATGTGTTAAGTGTAATGGTTGCATGCTTTTTGATAATCATGATTTGTGTGTTCTTGATTTTATCAACGATGTGAATGCTAGTACTAAATCTAAATCTGTTAAGAAAAGTTCAAAGAGAAAAGTTTAGAAACAAACAGGAAATGTGTTCACAAATATTAAATACACTTGGAGACCTACTGGTCAGACCTTCACTATAGTAGGAAATGTGTGCCCTTTAACTAGGATAACCACAACTGCTGAAGTGCCCTTAGGAATCAATGCTCTAGAAATAGTGAGAACCTAAGATGTAGTAACATTGATTTACTCAAGGAAACCAAGGAAATCTAAAACTATTGTTCCTGTTAGCAAACCTTAGAATATTAAATCTATATCTACTAACAAAAAGGAACCCAGAAAATCTTGAGGATCCATAGTTTCTGATGTTCTATCTTCCTCTCTTGATGAATGCAGGTCGTCCAAATTTTTCTTTGGTATTTAGACTCTGCTGCTCCATGCATATGACCGAAAGATCGCTCTTCAGCTCACCAATTTGTTAATAAATTTTTGGGTGCTGTAAAATTTGGAAATGATCACGTGGCAAAGATATTGGGATATGGTGATTATCAGATTGGGAATGTGATGATCTCAAGGGTTTACTACGTGGAAGGACTTGGACATAACTTATTCTCCGTTAGGTAATTTATGATCAACCTTGGAAGTTTTGATTTTTTTGGGGCTTTTCATCAACTCCTGCTTTTATTTGTAATTAGAAGGAGTTTGATCTTGGATGGATCTCAAAAGAAAACAATCTGTATACTTTGTCTCTTGGAGATATGATTGTGTCCTCTCATATATGTCTCTTGTCAAAGGCCTCAAAGACTAAGTCATGGCTATGGCACCGTCGTTTATCTCATCTAAACTTTGGTGCAATCAACCATTTAGCTAGACATGGTCTTGTTCGAGGGGGGGGGTGGCGTCTCCCTAAGCTAAAATTTGAAAAGGACCATTTGTGTTCTACGTCTGCAATGGGTAAAAGGAAAAAAGAAACCCCACAAACCCAAATCTGAAGACACCAACCAAGAAAAACTCTATCTCATGCACATGGATCTTTGTGGTCTAATGCATGTCAGAAGTGTTAATGGAAAGAAGTACATCCTCGTCATTGTTGATGATTACTCATGATTTACATGGGTAAAGTGCTTAAGGTCAAAAGATGAAGCTACAGGTTTCATAATCAAGTTTCACAAGATGATCCAAGTACGGCTTAAAGTACATGTCTGACGAATTAGAATAGATAATGGAACTGAATTTGTTAACCAAACTTTGCGTGAATATTATGAGAAGGTTGGCATCTCTCATGAAACAATTGTGCTGACGAATCAGAACAGATAATGGAACTGAATTTGTTAATCAAACTTTGCGGGAATATTATGAGAAGGTTGACATCTCTCGTGAAACATCTGTTGCTTGCTCTCCATAGCAAAATGGTGTCGTTGAAAGACGTAATCATACGCTAATTGAAGCTGCCCGTACAATGTTGATTTATGCAAATTCTTATGGGCAGAATTAGTTGCTACCGCATGTTACACCTAAAATCGGTCCATCATACGTCTTCATCATGGCAAAACACCATATGAGATTTTATAGGACAAACCTCCTGACTTATCATTTTTCTATGTATTTGGTGCACTATGCTATCCGACAAATTTCGAATTTACAATCGACGTACCAGACGAATCATTAAGACAATTCATGTAGATTTTGATGAGCTGACTGCAATGGCTTCTGAACACAGCAGTTTAGGACCTGCACTTCATGAAATGACTCCTGTAACAATCAGTTTAGGACTCGTGCTAAACCCTCCTCCTTCAACATTGTTTTTACCACCTTCAAGAACTGATTAGGATATTTTGTTTCAACCACTGTTTGATGAATTACTCAACCCTCTACCTAGTGTTGATCACCCAGCCCCTGAAGTCATTACTCCAATTAATGAATTAGTAGCTCAAGAACTCGCTGCATCAACCGGTTCACCGTCCTCAACAACCGTTGACCAAGATGCACCTTCACCTAGTAACACATAAACAACACCAGCAACTCAATCTCCTATCACTCCTAACAATGTTGAAGAAGACAATCATGGCTTAGACGTTGCACATGAATAACGATCCATTCTTTGGTATTCCTATTCCAGAAAATGATTCTGAAGCATCTTCTTCTTCGAATGTTATTCCTACTGTTGTGCACACTGCTGCTCCTAACTCAGAACACGTTAACAAATAGACCAAGGATCATCATTTAGACAACATCATTGGTGAACTCGAAAGACCTATTTCCATAAGACTCAAACTCTATGAACAAGCTTTATTTTGTTACTACAATGCCTTTCTCACATCAGTTAAACCAAAGAACTATAAAGACGCATTAACTCAAGCATGTTGGATTGAAGCAATGCAAGAGTAGCTACATGAATTTGATCATCTTAAAGTCTGGGAACTCGTTCCACGTCTAGATAAAATGATGATTATTACTTTAAAATGGATTTATAAGGTAAAATTTGATGAAATGGGAGGAATTCTAAAGAACAAAGCTCGCTTGGTTGCTCGTGGTTACCGTCAAGAAGAGGGAATTAATTTTGAGGAATCCTTTGCTCTAGTGGCTAGACTTGATGCTATTCGAATTTTCCTCGCATATGTTGCTCACATGAATATGATCGTCTACCAAATAGATGTTAAGACGGCATTCTTGAACGACATTCTGCGGGAAGAAGTTTATGTCATCCAACCGGACGGGTTTGTGGATCAAGATAATCTGAATCATGTGTATAAGCTTAAGAAGGCTCTCTATGTGTATAAGCTTAAGTAGAGAATGAAGTAGTAGAGCTTTACTTTGTCAACACGGAGTATCAACTAGCGGACATCTTCCCTAAAGCCCTATGCCGAGAAAGTATTGAATTTCTGATCAACTAGCTGAGAATGCGAAGTTTTACGCCTGAGACACTGAAACAGTTGGCAGATGAAGCTGAAGAATAGTGGTGGTACCTATTCTGATATCATGTGTATCATATGTATATATTCAAAACCAGAAAAACCAAAAAGATTTTTCATTTTCTAAAACCTTTTATAAAAACAAAATACAAAAATATAAAATATTTAAAACCAAAGAAAAAATTAAAAAATGAGAAAAATATAAAAAAGGTAATAATGACATGTCTTCTGAAAATCGATAACATTTACGGTCTTAGAAATGTCATTCAATAATGATACGAGGCTATAAATGAAGTTCGAGCAGAAGTTCCAAATGTTTTCAAAACATGCCAAATGGCTTGCTATTATTTCACATAGCAACCCAGTCATCATATTAAAGGCAAGTATTTCAAAAAGAAAACTTGAACTCTTAACGAAAATTTATTCTCGGGCACGGTCTACTTTATAACCATGCAAAGGCTTGTGTTTACTTTACAACACAACCCGTGCTTCCTATATTACCATAAGTGTACGTGTTAGTGCGCTTATGTGTAAAATAAGAGAAATCTTATTTCATGTTGTTTGATTTTCAAAAATAAAACATTAAGTCATCAGAAAATGTGTTTTCAAAGACATTCGCCTTCTCAAACAACGACTACAGCTCTTTAAATAGAAAACGAGTCATTGTTTGAGGGGGAGAAAATGTCAAATATCTTTTTATCATAATAATAATGTGCTTAAAAGTAAAGAGGTTTTAAACAATAACGGAATAACATTTTTTAAGGAAAGTTAATTAAGTTTAGCTTATATATGCCTTACATGTTAGGTGTTTATGCCTTTAGGGAGTTAAAGTGTGAATTAAGTGGTTAGGTATGCTAGTTAAAAACATTAGGGACTATTTGTGCTGATTGTTAAACTATAGTTGCCTAATAAATTTTATAAGTGAAAATTAAAATGGTTAAGTAACTTAGGGGGGGGGGGGGTGAAAGTGACTAAAACTAAACTAGTTTAATATCACCACCACCCACCCCGTTCCCTACACACTCACACATACAAACTTCACAATTCCCTTTTCCTCCCCTTCCCCTTGCACGATTGTCACTCACCAGTTCATCATTTCAAGATTGTTTTTCACACCTAAGGTATAACTACAAACTCGTTTTACACTTCCTATACATCTCAAACCTTTAAGGAATTTTTGATTTCAACCATTTTTGAACTCGAAGAACCCTAATTTTCAAATTAGGGTTTCTCAAAATCAAAAGTGTTCAAATCTTCAAATTGTTTGAGGGGTTTTGATGGCATTGGTGTGTAGAAGTCTTGTTTAAAGCAGTTTTATATGGGCTTAACATTTGAATCAGATATGATCGATTGTTTGTACAAAAATTTAGGTTTTTGGGTTTCAATGTAATATGTTAGTGGGTTTTATGTGGGAATGTTGTATTAAGCATTATTGAATGAGCATGAACCAGTAAAACTTACCCTTGTGTGTAGTTTGTTGAATTTAAGTGCTAAAATATGTATACGTGCTCGATATTGAATATCCTTAATGATTCTATGTCTTAAAGTTGTTGTAAATGATATTTGGTGTTTTCTTGATGCTAAATGATGCTCTCTAGATGTAAACTTAATCATGTATGTGAAATTAAGGGTGAACAAACAAGTTGTTATAAGGAACCGAACAACTCGTATGTTACAAGGAACCGAACAACTCATATGTTATAAGGAACCGAATAACTCATGTGTTACAAGGAACTGAACAACTCATATGTTATAAGGGATCGAACAACACATATGTTATAAGGGATCGAACAACTCATTTGTTATAAGGAACCGAACAACTCATGTGTTACAAGGAAGCGAACAACTCATTCTTTAAGGAACCGAACAACTTGTTTCATTAAGGAACTGAACAATTAGATTCTATTAGGAACCGAACAACTAGTCTAATTAAGGAACCAAACAACTAGCTCGCTTTAGGAACCGAACAACTCGTCTCCTTTAGAATCAAACAACTAGTTTTCTCTTTGGAACCAAACAACTAGTTATTTTTTCCTTTAGAAAACAGTTTATCTTTCTAAACCAAAAACACTTAAGATCAAATTTCCAAATTAAAAGACGATTTAAATTCTTAATTAGGGAGTTAATTAAATTTGGTTAATTATTCACTCTAACCAAGTTAAGTTAGTTTATGTTGTCATTTAAATGGAAAGATTTTAAAAAGTGCTAAAAGTCTTAGACAAATCAATCCTTAAGAAATTTTCGCATCATGAATCAACTCAAAGTGTTCAATTGAAAGACCTCTATAGTGTATTGCCCAAACATAAACTGTATTGATCCTTTCTTAGCAGTATCATAGATACCACAAGAGCTAGCAAAAGGCTTTGGATGATGACTTAGTCGCTCCGGTTAACCGTCTTCAGATAGGAAAATGCAATCTCCAGCTAAGTCGCACTCTCAAATCAAAGGAACCTACTATTCAAGTGGTATTAGACGCTCTAAAACTCACTTCCTTCTACAAAGCATTTTAGATCACTACTGATGTTCCAGAAATCTACATGCAAGAGTTCTGGGTCACTGCCTCCATACATCATTCTTCACTTTGTTTCAAGATGAATGGCAAAAGTCATACTGTTAACGTTGACAACTTCAGAGATATGCTTAAGATTTGCCCTAAACTCCCAGCAGGTAGACTACTTCTTGGCAAAGGATCTGTCAATATCAAGTCATTGTAGACTACTTCATGATAAAGGATCTGTCAATACCAAGGAGAAACAAGATGTTTTGGCACACTGCCAAGGATGACCCCATGTTCACCACAATAAGAGTTATCTCTAAACATCAGGACACGCAGATATACGATGCTATTCTTCCTCAACACTTGACCAACCAAGCCATGTTGGAGTTCGAAGCTTACAAGACTTATCATGCTTATGCTACTGGTGAGAAGATTCTAAAACCTAAGTATGTAAAGAATAAAGTTGATTATGTATCATCTCCCATGAGGAAGTCTGCTCAAGCTTCTAAAGGCAAAAGAATCAAGACTTCAACAAAAGTGGCTAAACCTGTCAAGAAGAAACAACCAGCAACAACGTCAAAAAAAATAGGCTTAAATGTGCTATCTGAGGTTGCATTGTCCGAGGCTTGATCCTTGTCAATAGTATATATATATATTATATAGGCGAACCGGCAAATCACTTTTAACAAGCGACAAACTAACTCACAAATAAAACATAATTCCAGAAGTATCGACTTCGAAAGTAACCCTTTCTAGTCGTTTCCCGGGTTGTTTTTGTCCCAACGAGGGGCGAATTGAACTTTTTGTTGACGTTTGTAATCAGGATTTTGAATAGATTAAGATTTTGGATTAGGATTCTAATTTCTACAAATATAAATCAAATAACAAATAAAAACAAGCAATAATTAAAACTAAAATGAATTCAACACAAAAAACGTTAACGGGAATTTAAAAACGCAACCTAAAAACCTAAAACTTCAAATTTTAACCCTAGAAAAGCAAATTTAATTTTTAAAAGACCTAAATGATAAAAGAAAATTTTAGAAAAAAGAATTATATTTTTTTGACTTTTATTTAATTTATTATGAATTAAAAACAGTTTTAATCTAAAAATATTATTAAAAATATTAAACTAATTTAGAAAATTCTAAAAACTGGAAAATACTTTAAGCTACGGAGAATGCAAGAAAAATGAGAGGTTTGAGAAACAGCTTATAAATAAGCAATTAATAAGCCAAACAACTTATAAAGCTTGCTGGCTAAAAACCCCTTAAAACTAAATGCACCCAAAGACTTTTAGAAAAGTCCCAAGGGCGCAGATGGTAAAAGAGGGTGGTGTTAAAGCGTGTGTGAGTGAAGGGTGAGGTCCAGAGTTCAAGCCTGTGACCTTGGATTTTGATTTTTTTTATTTTTTAAAACTTTTTACAAAAACTTAAAGAGAAAGAGAAAATAAGCAACTTTAATAAAGAGAATTTTGACAGAACTTAAAAATAAGCCAGAAAAAGTATTTTGAAAGTGCAGTTGGCCTTATTGAGGACAAAATGGTTTTTAGCTAAAACTAGTTGGCTATTTGCTTAAAAATTAAGTTCCAAAAAGTAAGAATATGGGATATAAGCCTATGTACTAATGAATATTGACAACTAATAAGCACTATGAGTACAATTAAGCCATATTACCTAAGATAAGCTAGAAACATAAACTTTTTAAAAGGGTTATTCATACCTATTTTAAGAATTGAGTGCCAAATGAGCTTTTGTAGTCCTAAAAATATGATAGGCTATAAGATTTGGAGACTCATAAAATGGAAAATAGATTATGCTTAATGTATAAGATACTTGTGTGTTGACTTTCAAGACCTAAAATAGATTTAGACTAACCTAAAAGTAAGATTGAAAAGTGGTTTTTAGATTCTTTAAAACTTGAGACTTTTAAATTTCTTTAGGTCAGAAATATGACCAAAACTTAAGTGACAAATTGCAAAACTTTTCAGACTTAATCTAATGCATAAGGATCATAAAATAAACACTAAATCAACACCAAAGACCAAATTATTAGAACCTAAGCAAATAAGTTGTGATTCAAATCCCTATGACCACAAATTCTAACTAAGTATAGATTAAACCTAAAACTTGAGATCTATACTCTAAAAACTTGTAAAAACTTACTTTAGGACAAAATTAAAGCTTGTGAAACTGAATTGAGAACTAAAACAGTGTTACACACTATTTTGACCCACTTTGAACTCTTAACCCAAACACCCCTTTAAAAATCCTTTTTGTATTTTTAGATTATTAGGGACTGATTTAAGCTAGGATTTTTGAGAACAGTTAACAAACTAACAATATTAAAACTTAATAAGCAAAATCCAACTACTAATAAGCACTAGATAATAAGCAAACTTAATAAGCTATTTTTTTCTTTTTGCTCTTTTAAGGACAGATTTATGAAATCTTAGGAAAACTTGAAAACAGATTATAAGAAGAATAAAACTAAATCAAATAAGCAACATAAGTACTAAATAAGCAGTGTTAAGCAAAATTAAGTAGAAATAAGCATAAAATAAGCAAAACATTAAAAATGAAGCAAACCAAGAAATAAAAGAAATACCTTAATCCTTTGCTCAAACAAGGATTAATTTCTCTATAAAGCTTATTCAAGTGAGTACCATAAGTCCATCCCTTTTTGGCTTATCATCCAAAAACTTAACACTCATGGAACAGTAATGGGAAAGAAATATGGAACTTCATTTTTTATTGATTAAACTTGAGATTACACTTATAGGAAAGGTAAATTGCTTGTAACAAAGCTTCAAAACATGAAATTAAATACAATGCAGTAAAGTAAAACAAGCTGGAAGAAAAAGTTGTAAGATTAAAGATGCCCCCTCTGTGTGAAATCGTCTCCCTTTTTATAGGGGAACGTGTGAGCTTCTTGTGAGGTAAGACAACCAAGGTATTGAATTCTTTCCAAATTTGTTTATGGAAATGGCCAATCACCATTAAACCCGCATCTTGATTGTTTTGACTTTGTCCTTATCCCTTGACTTTGTCCCTATCTTTTGACGCATCAAATCATGTTCAATACGAGGCCTTGAGGGTGCCAGGATGTTGAATTAAAGGTGTTCAAACCATGGAAGGGGTGGGTTTGGCTTGGTTTGGGCCTTCCCTCCTTTTTCATGGTTTATTTAACAATATTTCAAATTTGGGATAACGAGGGTAACGGTCGTTAGGGTCTTGGGGACTAACGGTGAAAAGGTCAGGGACTGGCGGTGTTAGTCCTAAAGGACTAACGGTGTAAAGAGTTTAAAGGGTTTATTGGAAGGGTTAACGGGCTGGGTGTTAAGGGCTTTTTGGTTTGGGACGTTTGAGATTTGGGCCGGTTTTAAGGGTTATTGATTTTTAGGGCTTTTTAAAATAAATAGTATTATGTTAATGGGTTGATCCCTCCTTGGGGATTAACGGTGCAAAACTTCCAGGGACTAATGATGTAACACACTTAATGGGGATATGTTTAGGGCTTTTGGTTGTTTTGGGCTTGGACGAGTTTTGGGCCGGTTTAGGATTAAAAGGGTTTTAGGTTGTTTTGTTAAATAAGTGGTATTATGTTAATGGGCTGATCCGGCCCATTAACTCGGGTGCGGGTTGGCCCACTAAGATGAATACGCCTTCGGCTTCGTCTTTTCACGCTCTTTCCATTCTCGTGCTCGGTTTTGTCTGGTTTTTGCCTTGTTTTTGTCTTTTTGTGAATATCCGTTACCTGCACAGTACATAACGCAAAACAAGCATATATTTGGCATTTTTTTGTCCGTTTTTGGTTATTTAAGCTCGTTTTATTGAGATAAAGGTATGTGTATCTAAGCACATACCAAAACCCCTCATACTAAACTATTGATGTGTCCTCACGCAATGAAATAAATCCATGTCTAGAAAACCAAAAATTTCAACCCCCTTAAATTAAATACCTTGAAAAGTAGCAAAGTGTAAAATTAAAAGGGATTAAGAAATTACTAGTTTTTTAAACACTCCCCGTTTACCATTTTCTTTCTTGCACACATATTTTTCTTATTTTCCATTATATACAACATGCTTGACTTTCATTATAACTTTTAGGATCACTGAATAAGAAACACCTTAAACCTAAGGTGCCCTAGAAGGATAAATTCATCGTCCTTGATTTTTCACTTATTCCCAAACTAAGCTTAAAAACGAAATCATTGTTAATTACAAGTTGGGATGCTAACGCAAAAACTCTTATTTGTATTTTTGTGTAAAACTTTCTATCCTCCAAAGATATTATATATTAAGGTGTGTGTGCTCAGTTGAATTTGACCATCCAACCTACGTTTTTAGATAGTTATAACCTTTCCAAGTTTCACGTTCCACTTTTAGTTATATGAATTCAAAGGTGAGATTGTCCCATGTAGCAACATTTCTTCTCGGCACATCCCAACCTCGTCGGCTAAGTGACCGGGCTTTTGACACCCCTTAGAGAATAATTTGTCGAGACTCTCTGACTTTTGAACCCTTTACTAAAAAATTTCCGTAAAACTTAGTAAGTTTATAACTCAAAGCAAGCTAATTCCTCCAAAATTAAGACATTGTAGGTAAGTTAATTCCTTTAGAGTGACTTTCTTCTCGGAACCCTCGCCGACTCTTCGGTTAAGTGCCCATACTTTTGACACCTCACAGAGAATACTGATCAGAATTAACAAACGTCCGGTTTCAAAATTTTGTAGGGATTAACAAGTTTAAGTTCAAAAGAATGTTTAAATTTTAGAAAAAAGACATTTTCCCTTTATTTATTAAGCAACATATACTAGCAACATTATTATATTTTTCACATCATTTTCATTTTTTTCATTTTTTTTGCAACATTTATATTTACACCGTATACAGGGAAAATTTCTTTTTAGAAAATTAAAACATATTTTTGATCAAAAACTCTTATTTATCAATTCATCGATAAAGCTTTTTACTCTAAAAATGTTGATCTTAACGGACTTTTAAGAGTGATAAAACTCTAACTTGTCTTTCAAAAAAGAGCATGTATTATTAGTCATTTTAGAAGCTACTAAGAGAAAAAGCCACCAAATTACACTATGAGCTTTAAGAATTTCCAACTAATCCTTGCTTAGCATCTCCACACTTAATTTAACATCTATCATTTTTCGTTATTTGCATATATTAAAATCTTTAATAAAAAGATCCGCGAATGCTTAGCCAAATAAAATTAAGCTTTGCATATTTAAAGTCATTTATGGAAACTTGCAAAATCTTGGCCTTTTGAGCTAGAAGTCGCATTTTAAAGCTTCTTGTATAAAAGACTAGCAAAAGCTTATACATTTATAAAGGTTAAGGGAGTAAGCTAGAGCTCAACATGCTCGGTCAAGTCAAAAATTATTCTTATTCTCACCAGCGGAAAGTCAACATTTGTTATAAAGACTTATTTTATTTTTTGAACAAATTTTTTAATTTTGGCCTAAATCACATTTTTTGTATTTTCTGGAAAACTGGTGGTTACGTGAAGACATAGACAAATGCAAGTGGGATCAAATCGATAGATTCCCCCCTCATACTAGAACGATACATTGTCCTCAATGTGGGGGTTGCCACCCCCCTCATACTAATTTCAATGTATATTCCTAATATAAAAGGGAATCTCACGTAAATCTAAAGCCGTTTATTAATTATGCCAAAGATTAAATGTTAGTCAATAAGATCAAGGATATATGATTCCCAAAATAAGCATGCAAAAGGAATGAAATCGATGTGAGCGTTGACAAAACTAGAGCACGAGAGTCTTATAATCTGGGGAATCCCATCGGCCAATCATTCATCAGACAACAAAACACTGAGATTGGAAGAGGCGAGCTCCCATATTCACACTTATTAGAAAATAGAAACAATATAGAAACACGGTGTTTTGCCTCCCGAGAAGCGCTTTTGTTTTTGTTGACCGAGTCACGTGCTGACTCGACCACTATTTAATGGGTCCATGGGGATGGTTGGAGACCGATAACAACCATGGGGGGTTGTCCCTCCAAGTAATGTTTGAGTATATGTCCGTTCACTTGAAGTTAGGTTCCGTTAGTTATAAGATAACTCACACCGGTACCATAAGGAAAACTTGGGTTGACGGTGAACGGTCCAGTCCAGGGGTCTTAAGCTTGCCGAGGAGAATCTTTTAATCGAGATTGAAGAGAAGAGTAGGACTTGATCACCAACGTTAAGACGCGCGGTCTTGATTTTGGAGTCGTTAAATATTCCTTTGTTTTTCTCTTTTGTTGATAAAAAGAGTTCTCGTAAACTTGATCACGAAGTTCATCAAGTTTATTCATTTGAACTTTCTGGTGATCACCCGCGGTCTTAAGGTCAAAGTTGCAGTGCTTCAAGGCCTAATAGGCCTTATGTTCAAGCTTGATGGGAAGATGACAAACCTTTCTGTATACAAGCTTATAAGGGGTACACCCGATGGGTATCTTAAACGCGGTATGGAAGGCCCATAATGCATCTTCCAACTTATCAGACCAAGAAGCACGGTTTTCACCTACGGTTCTTTCTAATATACGTTTCAAACCACGATTTGAAACCTCTACTTGCCCACTAGTTTGTTGATGATACGCGGTAGAAAGTCGGTGGGTAACCCTATATTTAAGCATGACCTTTGCGAATTGGTCATTGCAAAAATGAGTACCGCGATCACTAATAATAGCACGAGGAGTTCAAAATGGGCGAAGAGAGATTTTAAGAACTTACAAACAACTCGGGTATCATTAGTGGGGAGCGCTTTCACTTTAACCCATTTTGTCAAGTAGTCAACGGCCACGAGAATATACCTGTTCCCTCGTGAAGACGGGAACGGGCCCATAAAGTCGATGCCCCATATGCCAAAGATCTTGCAAACCTAAATTGCATTTTGAGGTATCTCATCACGTTGCGAGATTTATCCTTGACGTTGACAAGCCTCACACCGTGTGACTAAGTCATGGGCATCTCGATAAATCGTCGGCCAATAGAAACCGGAATCAAAGACATTTTTACCGGTGTAGTTGGTACCGTGATGTCCCCTGGTGGGTCCATTATGGCAAGCCGTAAGTATATCAACGGCTTCTTGGCCGGATACACACCGTCTAATCACTTGATCCGCACAAATCCTAAACAGGTAGGGGTCGTCCTAGAAATAATGCTTAACATCCTTAAAGAATTTCTTTTTTTGTTGGGACGACATCCCTTTTACAATAAAGTTCCCCGCATGGTAATTTGAAATGTCAGCAAACCATGAGGTGTTAAAATCACCACGAAAAGTCACCATCCCAAGTGTCTTGAGAGGAAATGTTTCGACAATTTCCTTTTTCTCAGGATTACTTTGATGGGGATTCTCTAGTCTAGATAGGTGGTCGGTCACTACATTCTCCGCTCCTTTTTTTATCACGGATAATGACATCAAATTCTTGGAGGAGGAGAATCCAACAAAGCAATCTCGGTTTAGCATCTTGCTTAGCGAGCAGATACTTGAGAGCCGAGTGGTCTATATACACTATGGTCTTTGACAAGACTAGATAAGGTTAGAATTTCTCAAAAGCATATACCACGGCTAATAATTCTTTTTCTGTCATGGTGTAATGAGCTTGGGCATCAGTCATAGTCTTGCTCGCATAGTGTATTGGCTAAAAATGTTTGGTCTTTCGTTACCCCAGGACTGCCCCAATTGCAAAGTCACTAGCATCACACATAATTTTAAAGGGCAAGTCCCAATCGGGGGCAAATAATATCGGAGCTTCGGTTAGTTTCTTCTTAAGGGTCTCAAATGCCTCTCGACACTCGGTCAAGAAAATGAACGGAGTCTCTTTTTAAAGAAGATGGGTCATCGGCCGGGCGAATTTAGAAAAATCTTGAATAAAACGACGATAAAACCCGGCGTGACCTAGAAAACTCCGAATTCCTTTGACGGACGTGTGGGGAGGTAATTTTGCAATAACATCAACTTTTGCTCTATCTACCTCAATCCCAGATTTCGAAATCTTGTGGCCGAGGATAATGCCCTCTTTGACCATGAAGTGGCACTTCTCCCAATTTAGAACAAGATTGGTGTCTTCGCACCTTTTGAGCATTTTGTCTAAATGGGAGAGGCAAGATGAGAAGGAATCCCCGAAGACCGAGAAATCATCCATGAAGACTTCAATAGTTTCCTCGATCATGTCGTAGAAAATGGCCATCATGCACCTTTGGAACGTGCCAAGAGCATTACATAAGCCGAAAGGCATACGTCGATAGGCAAATGTTCCATAAGGGCAAGTGAAAGTAGTCTTCTCTTGGTCTTGCGGGTCAATCGGGATTTGAAAATACCCAGAGAATCCATCTAAGAAACAATAGTACTCGTTCCCAGCTAATCGTTCTAACATTTGGTCCATGAAGGGTAACGGGAAATGGTCTTTTCGGGTGGCATCGTTAAGTTTCCTATAGTCAATACAAACATGCCACCCGGTAACTAAGCTAGTCAGAATTAACTCATTATCTTCATTTGTCACAACGGTCATTCCACCCTTTTTGGGTACACAATGCACGGGGCTAACCCACGGACTGTCTGAGATAGGGTAAATCAATCCGGCATCAAGGGGTTTTACAACTTCCTTTTTGATAACTTCATGAATTTTTGAATTTACCCTTCTTTGATGTTGGACAGCCGGTTTAAAGTCATCCTCCATTAAGATTTTATGAGTGCAAAATTGTGGGTCAATACCCTTAATGTCAGAGAGTTTCCAAGTAATTGCTTGCTTGTGAGACTTTAAAACTTTCATGAGGCGTTCCTTCTCTTCGTCTTTCAAGTTTTTAGCAATAATGACGGGTAATTTATTGGTACCCTCCAAAAATGCATACTCGAGATGAGAAGGTAAGTCCTTGAGTTCAAGCTCCGGGGGTTCATCAACTGAGGATTTAAAGGTTTTAAGTTCCTCAAATTTAAGGTCCTTTGGAGGGAGAGGAGAGTACGTGTCATTATTTAACATTTCTTCAATTAGATGAATGTCTCCCTCCGGATCAAATTCAGCATCATCAATTCCCGGTGGAACTGAGTCACTTACAAAACAAGCTTCAATTTCTTCTAGAATGAAATCACCTCCCTCAAATGGAGTAAGGGAGGGTAAAGATTTATCAATGATGGGTTCTGAAATTAGAGTGGGATTACCACTCTCAGAATTGTGAGAAAATCCTAACACTTCTTAAGAATACTCCTCACAAGCTATATCGATGACATCGATTCGGTTAATTGATTCAGCATCATTGTAGGAGTATCTTGAAGTGTTGCCAACTTTGAATGTTATGGCATCATCACTCACTCAGAGAGTTAATTCTTCACCGTAAACATTAATCAAAGCTCGTGCCGTCCTCAAAAAGGGTCTCCTGAGAATTAAGGGAACTCGAGGATCGACAACATAATCAACGACTACAAAGTCGGCCGGAAAATGGAACTTTCCTACTCTCACAAAGACATCTTTGGCAATGCCGGTTGATGATTGCACCAAGATCGGCCAAGGCTAAGCATTCAACTATCTTCGAAAAATTACATGGAATGAGGAATTTACCGAGGTCTCCCAGTTTTTCAGGCAACTTCTTTAGGATAACCGCCGAATAATTCTCATTCACCGGTGTTTTGGCTAATTCAAATAATTTCTCCTTATTGCTAAGAAGATTCTTGAATGTGGAAGCGAATTTGGGCATGTAGAGTAAAGCATCTGTGAAGCTAAGATCGAAGTGTAAGCTTCGAAATATTTGAAGAAACTTCATCATTTGATGGTCGTCTCTTTCTCGGAGCTTTTGGTTGTTGAGAGTCTGAAGGTTCAGGTAAATCTCTTTGTTTAGGGCTTAGGAGCAATAACGGACTCAGAGGTTGGTGCTTGAGGTTGGACATCCGAAGGTTGGACTTTTTTGGTACTTGGTTGCACCGGATCCTTTGTTACCTCGAACTCTCTTTCCACCACCTTGAGAAAAAAAGAGAAAGGAGGGGGAATTGGAGGTCTATCGTAAGAAACACTACTTCGGGTAATGATTGCTTTCAAGTCACCTTTCGGGTTAGTAACGGTATTGCTAGAAAGAGGACCCGAACCTGAACCTGAAGGTTTGTTCATTTGAAAAATAATTGCTCAACATGTTCTCAAGCTTGTTGTTTTGCTGCAACATCGTGGCCTGAAATTCATTTTTCAACTCAGATTTCATATTAGTTATTTGATTTTGCATAGCTCGCATGTTTGTTTCATTAACTTTCATGTAATTTGCGAGTTCATTAGATAGAGCAGCTTGAGGTGGTGGAGTCGGAGCTCGATAAGTCAAATTTCCTGGGTTGTAATTATTTCCCCAGTTTTGATTGTTTTGAACTGGTGGAAAACTGGGTGGTCCCAACATGTGACAATACTCGGCGAGGATGGTGTCCAGCATTTCCCTGATTAATAGTTTACTGGTGGAGCCGCAGAAACATAGCTATGAATATTGATCTTGATAACCTGAAGCGTTTCCATCGTGGCAAGACACTGGGTAGTAAGGGTGTGAACACCAAAAAGTGACACAATCTTTCAACATAACCCCGCTTTAAAGAAGCTGAGGAGGGGTTGTGCTTTTAAGAAGCATAAAGCCTTAACTGCATCGTGAGAGCATCAACATCCGGTGAAAGACCCAAGGTGAAGTGATCGTACCACTTTGAGCAACAACCGGTCTAATATCGAGAAGTGCAAACTTATAGACTAATTCTTGATAAGGGTTAAGGCATCCTTAGGAGTCTTAGTCAAAAGATTGCCACCGGCGGCTGCATTCAACGAATCTTGATCGGCTGATGTTAAGGAATTATAGAAAGTATCAATTTGGTGTAATTATCGTCAGGCCGAGATTGGGGCATGTAAAAGGTGACTTTGAATCACATAACTCCCATGCTCACAGAAAGAATCCTCAAATCGTTGTTTAACAGTAAAGTTCGAAACTCATTGCGGAGAATTTGAGTTTTTGAAGGAGGAAAGAATATGGTTAATGAATTTAGAAACAAGATCTTCCAAGTCACTAAAGAGCTGACGGGGGTTCTTTTTCAAGCCAAATGGACCTCGGACTGCCCCCTCGATGGAGAACGGGAAAGCATAAGCTTTAATCGATCGTATTAGCACAACTTATACTTAATCGTCGAAGTAATCTTGTTGAACCAACGAATATGAGCATGAGGATCTTCCTTCTCAAAATCGTAAAATTACTTAGATGTTACAAGATTGAGTAAACCGTGTTTAAGCTCAAAGTTCTCTGCTAGAATAACGGGAATAACGATCGCATCTCCGTAACCCTCGGTGGGTGCTTGGAGCAATTCCGCCATAGTACGTGTATCGGCCATCGTAACTACGGGTTTTTCAACAATAGTCGGATCGACTTGTTGGGAATGTTTTTTATTACGACGTCTTCTGGGAGTTGTTGATGGTTCAAAAACTGGACCTGACGAACGAGTGCGCTTGCACTAAAAACAAATCTTTTATTAAAAATTAAACACAAAAGTTCTTTTTGGCAACCGGAAGTTAAAGGCGCACGGTAGCTCTCTAGAAAAACGCACAAAGAAGCGGAAGAGCAGGTAAGCGCGAAGCATTTTAAAAACCTTCTCCTTTTGGGTCAAAGTTCGTAGGATCAACCCTCCTTATACCTCTCTTATAGTTTGTAATCCTAAAGGTGAGCCGATTTAACAATTGACAACTCGATTTCTTTTGTTGTTTTTTAATTTTTTGGATTTTTTGATTACTTTATAATATTTTTGTATTTTTTTATATGAAAATATTCACAAAAACAAGAATAACTTCCGAGGAAGGATCTTCAAAAAACAATCTTCAATAAATAACTTGAAATTCGTAACACAGCCTCCCCGGCAGCGGCGCCAAAAATTGATCCTTGTCAATAGTATATATATATTATATAGGAGAACCGACAAATCACTTTTAACAAGCAAGAAACCAACTCACAAATAAAATATAATTCCGAAAGTATCGACTTCGAAAGTAACCCCGTCTAGTCGTTTCCCGGGTCGTTTTTGTTCCGACAAGGCGCGAATTAAACTTTTTGTTGACATTTGTAATCGGGATTTTGAATAGATTAAGATTTTTGATTTAGATTCTAATTTCTACAAATATAAAGAAAATAACAAATAAAAACAAGAAACAATTAAAGCGAATACGAATTAAACATAAAAAACGTTAACGGGATTCTAGAAACGCAACCTAAAAACCTAAAACTTCAAGATTTGACTCTAGAAAAGCAAATTTAATTTTTAAAAGTCCTAAATGATAAAAGAAAATTTTAGAAAAAAGAATTATATTTTTTTGACTTTTATTTAATTTATTATGAATTAAAAACACTTTTAATCTAAAAATATTATTAAAAATGCTAAACTAATTTTAAAAAAATTTGAAAAAAATAGGAAAAGTACTTTTAACAATGAGGAATCTAAGAAAAATACAAGCTGGAAAAATGGCTGAATGAATAAGCTGGTAAAAAGCTAAAAAGCCTAATAAGCTAAAACTGAAAATGAGGTTAAATATTAAATGGTGCAAGGGATTTATGAAAAAGTCCCAAGGGCGCAGTGTTAAGTAGTGTGTGTGTTGAGGGTGAGGTCGCAGGTTTAAGTCCTGGACCTTACCTTTTTATTTATTTATTTATTTTATGAAATTTTCTTTTAAAAAGCTAAACTATAAGCATAAATAAGCAACTTTAATAAATGAACTTTTTTCAGAAACTTAAAATAAGCCAGAAATAAGCTACTTTAAGTGGTAGATTACTAAAAAAACCTTAAGCTTTATACTTAACTAATTTTTGCTAAAGCTTCTATAAGCTATACCTAAGATTGAAATAAGCTACTAAAACCTTTAATTAGACTCAATAAGAAAGTCTAAACCCAAAATAAGCACTTCCTAAAAGCCAAAGATCTAATAAGCACTTAAACAGTTTTTGAGAAAATGCAAAGAAAATGACTTAAAGGAAGGTTATAAGCTCAATAATAAGCCACTAAACTAATAAGCTAGACTTTAAAAACTCAAAACAGATTTAGCTAGTACTATAAGCTACTTAGAAAAACAAGAGTTAAACATTTTGAGACACTTATAAGCTATGAAATAGCTATCTGAATAAGCTGATTCAGACAGATTTCATGTTTTTTTTTTGTTTTAAACTTTTGAAAAAGACTAAATTGCACCCCTATAATAAGCTAGGGAAATGATGACTAAATATCAAAATAAGCTTAAATAGATTAGCCTTAATACCCTAAGAGCTTATGCTAAGAAAAATAGAACCTAAAACAACCTTTAGCTTGCTTAAAATTAAGATCTAAAACAGGCTTAACTACATACTAAGAAAATAGGACAGATTTTGTCCAAACCACAAGTGACAATTGCAGGCCTATTGTAACTTGTTTCTAAGACGTATTGAGACTAAAACACACATAAGAACAACACCAAGACAACAGCTTATAAGAATCAAGCATACAAGCTGATATAGAAAACTAAAACACCACAGATTCAAGATATGATTGCTAAAAACCTTAAAATTGTTTTTGTAACAAAACTTCTAGAAAAATTAGAAGACAAATTCAAACAAAAACTTAGGTACTCAAAAAAAAAATTTTTATAAACTAAAAAAAAAAAAAAAAAAAAACCTTCAAAACATATTCACTTTAGACTATGACAAGCTAATTAAGCTAAATCCTAACCAAAGATAAGCTAGGCTTTGTCCTCAAATTAGCAACTTCAGACCTTGAAGCTTATCCATAACACACTTAAAACACTTGACATTTTATTTGACAAAAGGATTCAAATGAAACTAAACCAAGCCAAAATGCTTTCAAAACATCTCTCTAGTTCTTGCATAATATCAAAGATTACTAGTATTCTTCAATTGGTATCAAGAGCCATGGTTCTATCTTGGTTCCTTTAGTGGTTTTGTGTGATTATTTTTTGAGCTTACTCGATCAGCTTTTTGCAGCTTATTAAATTCGGCTTATTTTTCCTTTTTGTCTATCTTGATAAAATATTCCTATTTTCGTACACCAAAACAAGTTATAAATAACAACTTTGTGTTGGTTTATTTAATCTTCCATTCTAATCATTTTGGGCTCAGATTCGTCTGTTGGGTACGTGGGCTCATTCAAGAGTATTTCATTTTTTAAGTTTTGCATGATTCTAGTTAAAAACATAACGTGTGCCTTAATTTTCTTTCATTTTTTTGTGAGTCTTATCTTTAAGTTCTAAAAGCTTCAACCTTTTCGGTGTCAAATCTGTTGTAGCTTATTTCCATTTTTGTGGTTATTGCTTATTCAAAAGGCTTGCATTTTTCTCCTCACAAAACAGTCGCAACTTATTTTTAATCTTATTCAAGCTTATTTTTGGTAGCTTATTTGAGTTTTTTTGTTTGCTTATTATTCTTGTGAGGTCTACACGGTTGAACAAAAAAGGAGACCAAGATCCAAGGTTTTAGGAGCAAGGACGACTTCAACAACCGAGCTAGACATCTTTTTATAAGGTCTCGAACGAGTTCAAGTCTTCAACAACCGATCTAACCAATTTCTTAAGTACCGATCTAGCAAAGCCATAGCATAACCGATCTAGTTAAGCCTAGTGTAAACCGAACTAGTCACTTGCCAAGTGTGAACCGATCTAAACAAATCCTATGACAACCGAACTAGTCTTCAGTGGGAACCGAACTAAACATGTCAAGTGTGAACCGATCTAAACCATTCCTTTGACAACCGAACTAGTTGCTTCACTTGAGACCCGAACTAGTTGCTTCACTTGAGACCCGAACTAGTTGATTTACTTGTGACCCGAACTAGTTGATTCACTTGAGACCCGAACTAGTTGATTCACATTGTCACCCGAACTAGTTGATTCACATTGTCACCCGAACTAGTTGATTAAATCTTCAAGACCCGATCTGAGTCAGTTTCTCGGGTTTTCGTTTCGAGTGGTCGATAATCTACGGGACTTATAACATATACCGTTGTGATCGTGACTCAGTTTCGATCAACGTGGTGTATTTACTTGCTACCGTCGATAACCGTACGACTCCACAAGATCAAATTTACAATCGTTACATTTATCACATATTTGATGTGTTTTGTGGAACGAAGAAGAAGCTTTACATCATGCAAGTTTTTATATTTTAATATAGTTTAAATTTTGATTTTTTCACTTCTAACCTTTAGATTTCAAAAGTTTTACTTTTAGCCCTTTTCTGTTTAAAAGTCCTTCACTCTTAACCTTTCTTTTTCAAAACATTTTTATTTATAAAAATTTTTTTTGTTTCTTTTTAATTTTTTTTGTTTAAGAACTTTCATCATTAGTCCTTAATGATAAAAATCTTTCACCATTAGTCCCTTGTTTGTGTTTTAATCAACCGATACTCATTTTAAGTTGAAAGTTTGTGCATCGTTCATCGTTTTTCGCTTATTATTCGTCAACAAAAGCTCAAGTTCTTCAACAACAACAACGATTTCACAACAATTAATCATTGCTTCACGGTTTCTTCTTGATTTTGTAAAATCCCGCGAAAAATTTAATTCTTTTCTCGGTTTAAATCATAGATTTGTAAATTCCCGTGAACGTTAATTGATTTCAAACCACAACAAAATCACTTAATCTACTTAAGATCCTAATTCTTCATTTCACACATCGAATTACAAATGGAATCTTTGAATTCTAATTTCCAAGGAGTGAGAGAGTTGAATCAGTTGCACAAATCAAACAAAGCAAAGACAGTTGCATGAATACATTTACGCCTACTCATTCACATCTACAGGTTCTTTCAATCAAGGGAGGATTCAAACGGGCATGTGTGGCACTATTTGATCAAGATACTCCGATTTTCAGAGAATTGTTGTTACTAAACTTAGATCATCTAGAAAAGCAACTTGATAAAGAAGAATTTCAAACTGAATCCATAGATGCGTTTAGAGTACTCATGAAACAGTTTCAGAAATTCATCAATTTTCGATACTGTTTCGATGATTATTGATGGTTCAATGATTCGCAAGTCCTTTCAAGAATATACTCGAACCCGAGATTCACAATTCATGATACACTGATCACACATGGAATCCGTAAGAAGTCTATTGATGAAAGATGGCACAGCATAAACGGAGAAATAAGTAGAAGGTTAATGATAGAGTAATGCATGTCAAAGAGGGGAAAGGTGGATTCGAGTAAAGCATTAGATACTGGTTTGGTTGTTACAAAAAGCAATGAGACAGAATTAGAAAGGCATGTTTCAAGCAGCAGATCCGAGAAAGATACACATGCTGAGGATGCAGATATCAACTCAGTGAATGACAAACAGCCATTAGCTGAGGTACAATTGACTGCTCAACATGATACTTTCTACTGAACAACAACATTCTAAGCAATCTAACATTTATGACACACAACTGTTGGAAAGTTGATTGAAAATACCAGTCTTTGATTCAACAAATATGGACATGAGGGGAGGAGAGATTGACCAAAATGCTGAAAAATGTCAAGTTTCAGATGTCCTTATACTTATCCATCATTTGATACAATGACAACTGAATTTCAACCAATCTCTCGATCTGCAAAATAATTTTTCTCAAAAAGACCGTTGCCCAACTTAAAAGAGAACATTCAAGAATTGACACATTGTGTTAACATTGGAAACTTAAATATCAAAAATCAAGTTTTAAAAGACGGGCACATGGTCAATTTTGAATGAAACAATATAAAACCAAGATTAACAAAGGAAAATAAGTACTTGAAAAGATCAATATCGAATTGGAACATATGTGTGGCTAAATTACTTGTAATAATGAGAAGAGCATAAGGAAAAAGACATTTAAAACATACTTACAGAACTTTACTATTTTTAACAAAACGACATGAGTTCAGACAAAAGCCATAATGACTCACTGACTGCTCCAAATAAATTAGTAAGACTGTTTGAAAAATGCTTATTATACAGCCTCTGATTCAGAAATGTTTTGCGAATGTAGCGTGAAAAACCGAAGTTAATGAAAAGTTAAAAGCAAATAACGTGGATACTAAGTTTGCAAAACCATCAATCTTGGGGAAACCGGTTTTACAACCACCCAGAAACCAATCCGTTGTTAGACAACCGAATGCGTTTAAATCTGAACGACCTAATTTTTCAAAACCACGGTTTGCCTCCCAAGTTGATGTGAATAACGTTTCGTCAAAACCAGTCACTCAACATTATTTGCCTAAGGGAAGAGAATCTGCTTTTGCAAAACCTAATCATGTGATTGCATCTAGCTCATCTAGGAATAGTTCTAAGAACATGCCAAGATTTAGTTCTAATGATATGGCTCATAATTACTATCTAGAGGAAGCTAAGAAAAAGACACAAGACTAATAGAATCTTAACCTAGGTGAATTACCTTCTGTCAAAAACACACCATACCCCCCCTCACACTCCCTAATGCTTGTACACCAAAACCCAGGAGCAATAAATAAAAGTCTAGGAATTGGCCTGCATCTAAGAGTTGTGAGGAAACACTAAAAGCTATGCAAAAAGCAGATCATTCTAGGAATCCTAGTTCATTTTCGGACTTCAAACACTTTGTTTGTTCGACTTGTCAGAAATGTGTCTTTAATGCAAATCCTGATGCCTGTATAACCAAATTCCTAAAAGAAGTGAATTCTCGTGCTAAGATTCAACCCAATAAGACTAGAAACAGTAACAAACCCGTAGATTCAACAAGTCATACTCAGAAACCTAGTAGGAAGATCATTACAGGATATAGTTTTTCTCTCAATAA
Source organism: Tanacetum coccineum (assembly GCA_026074375.1). Classification (NCBI taxonomy): domain Eukaryota; kingdom Viridiplantae; phylum Streptophyta; class Magnoliopsida; order Asterales; family Asteraceae; genus Tanacetum; species Tanacetum coccineum. Next base: position 77,084 of record BQNB010012067.1, read on the forward strand.
GTCTTCCGCTGTGCATGAGAAAACAAACACTCCTAGATCTTACCTTAGGTGGATACCCACTGGTAGAATTTTTAACACTGCTGGTCTTAAGTGGGTTCCAACTGGAAAGACATTCACATCTAGCACAACAAAGGTTGATTGTGAACTCCTAAATGGTTTTCAATGATTATATCACGAACCTTATAAATGCAGATCAAAACTCTCAATGTTCAGTACATGTACTCTTACTTAATGTAGAACATTTGCAATCCTGAAAAGGAAAGACTCAGATTTGTTTGCTGAATAATGATATATTACATAAACCCAAGGGTTCCAGGAATTTATGTATAATGAACAAGAACAATGGCTGTTGATTACTTCAGATCAACACCTGTGCTTCATATTATGGTGCTGTAACAACACTTCAGCCCTGCTCCCGCAAAGAAAAGAAGAGTTGTACAACTTCAGTGCGCTTATCTTATCAAAAGAAGAGAAACCTTCCTTGTATCCTAAAGTAAATACTTAAAATCATAAAAACACAAAGATTTTTTTATTTATTTTTATTTTTTATGAACAATTTTATAAAACAAAAGAGAAAAATAAAAATCAGAAAACCCAAAAGATTTTCATATATCAAAACCTTATATAAACAAAATACAGAAATTAAATAATGAGAAAAATACAAAAGAAGTTTTTCAATGGCATGTATTTTTTTGCAACGATAATAGTTACGTCCTAGAAATTGTCCTTCAATAAAGACACGTAGACGATAAATAAAGTTCTGCAAAAGTTCAAATGTATTTCAAAACATGCCATATGGCAGCTATTATTTACAATAGCAACCCGTTCATCATCATAAAGGCAAGTATTTCGGTATTATTCCGTCAAAAAGGAAACTTTGACCCCTCAACAGGAATTTGTTCACGCAGCAATGGTCTACGTACATTACATGCAAAGTCCTTGTGTTTACTTTGCAACCCAACCCGTGCTTCCTATATTTCCAATAAAGTGAACGTTCAGTACTTTATGTTATAAGATAATAGAAATCTTATTTTTATTGGTAAAAAGTTATCTCATAATGAAATCAGTGTTGTTTAGTAAGCACAAAGATTTTCAAAACAAATTCGACCACATCAAACAATGACAACAGCTCTTTAAATAGAAAACGGGTCCAGTGTTTGAGGGGAAAAAAGGTCTTCCAATAATCACTTTTAAAACAGTCTTTCAAGAATAAGTCATGGAAAAACGGATAAAGTTTTTGGAAAATTACGGATAATCATTCAAGAGAGAGTTAATAATATTAACACAAGGAGCTTTAGATGACATTTGTTTTACTCTTTATGACTTATTTGCATTTTGAGACTTTAGTGAATTCAGGCCTTAAACTACATTCGATCATATAGCCAACACCACATTGTTTGTAAAAGACTTAGAATGCCAGACATAAGTTTCATAGTTTTAAAAGCTTGAAATTTATTCTCACGGACTAGATTAACTTATTATTCTTCAAACAAGATCTCGAATATGTATGCGTATAAGTTTTTACTGATTCCGAACGTGTCGAAACCAGCAAGTGGGTAAGGAGTAGATGTATAACTTGAATTGTGTCCTTGGCCTTCTCTTGAGGTTACTTCTTTTTTCTTTTGAGGTAGCTTTCTTTTGATATTAGGCCATTTTGAATCTTTCGGGTGCACTATTTTAATCACATGGTGGAAGAGACATCTCGTCATTAGTCTGTACGCATCATTTGGGTCCCGAGGGAGAAGTGTTGAGAGTATAATTATATAATACATGAGAAGAGTTTTTTCTGATTCAATTATTGTCTTGCCCAACCAGGTCAATCGCTAAGCATAATCTTACAATGATTAGAAATAATGGATAAAAGAGTACACATAGGTATATGATTCCTTTAGAATAGTCCATTATCAGTAGGAAGAAATGTGCTCAATTAGACTTAGCTGACTTAATGTTCCATTTCGACTACTAGAGAGGATTAATTGTATACATACCGGACTTAATTGACTTTGGTTTTACAAGATATATCATCACAATGCCTAAAGAAGAAAATGCGCTCATACCGGGACTTAAATGACTTTGGTGTTTGCAGTATCAAATTTCTGAAAGGGTCCATTGTTACTTCGGATATCACGGCTTATACATTAGACGCCATGATGAGTCTTGGCAAGAAAGTTCTGAATCTACTCAAGAAAGGATTGCTGGTTTAGGGGGAAGCTAAGACAACATCAACACCGACATCACCAACCATACAAGCTCAAGTTACATATGTATCTGAATCTGTTTCATACTCAAAGTTTGAAGCAAAGACTTTCGTAACTTGGAAAGAAAGTTGAAGCAATACTGAAGAGTGCTTGGACAGAGAAAGATCAGATTGACAACTTCTTGAAAGAAAGAAGGTTAATGAGGAGCTTAGAAAGTTCGTTGGTGGGAGATTGTATGAAGGAGACCTACGGCTGCGACAAAAGAACCATATGATTTTATCATATGATGTTCTCATCATTCAGGTCAAACCTCATACATAATAATCTTGTGAATATATTTAGTGTAGACTTAATGGTGATTCTAAAAAGTGCTCGAGTACAAAATTTTCAAGAATTTTTTAGTAAATTCAAAAGTTTTCAAATTATTATACTCAGCACTATCTTATATTCCCTCAAATATTGAGGGGGATCATTAAAATGTTCCTGATAGTTTTGTGTAACATTTTGTCCCCGAACGTTTAATCAATTGATATCCAAAATATCAAGGGATCAACATTTTAGATAAGGGGAGAAAATATGATTAAACTGGACTTAAATTGTACTGGATTGTGATCATATAAAATGGACTACTACGATTACGATGCACATGTTAAGGGGGAGCTTTTAGTGATAATGAAAAACTCTCAAAGTGTAAATTTTTTTTATATTTATATCAAACACTTTGATTGAATTT